>CAMOHE010036808.1:25013-103365 GCA_946598075.1 Artocarpus hirsutus
AAGGAACAAAAGGTGTACTAAAAGGTGAAAATAATTGACCAACAACTAGCAATTTTAAATTAATGTTGAAAAACGAAGCAATGGAGTTACTTAATTGCAAGTAGTTCCATTTTTTTTTTTTTTTTTTTTTTTTTTTTTTTTTTTTGTGAACCATGGATATAGCCCTTTTTTTTAAAAAAAAAATTTGCTTCTTTGTTTTTTATTTTTTTGAATATAAAAAACATAAAACAAAATAAAAATTTCTAAACTCCACTCTTTCTCTAGTAATTTAGCATAGCTCAAAATATTTAACAAAAAGAATGATGTGCTGATGAGGTAAAGGGTGGGAAATTATTTCAAGGCTAATCCTATATGTGGTTAAAACAAAAGGGATGAATTAGACTCAAATAGTCCAAAGATGGCCTAAATCACTTCCTTGCCTAAGTATTGTCCAAGATTTCACCTCAAGAGAAAATTAAACAAATTCTTGAACTTGTGAGAACAACGAAAATCACATATTTATATAAATACTCTCCAAGTGTGCACACAACTCAAAGATCAAGAAATACTGCTCAAATATGGATTATCACAATCAACAAAAAACTAACTTGAGGATTGAACACAAACCTAGACAATGTTCACATTTTTCTAAAAGCTATCAACAAATTCCACCATTGTTCTTAGTATTGAAATGAATGAAATCGCCAAAAAAAGCACACAACACCTTAACAAACGAAGCAACATGGGACATGTGGTGATGCTTAGATAGTTGGAGTGAAGGGCACATTGGAGTGCCGGTGAATCGTGTTGCACAGTGTTGATGCTTAGTGCGGCGACGGATCAACACCACGTGTGGCTATGCACGGTAGACAGACGGCTCTTCCTTGCTCATCTCTGCCTGCTCGAGCGAACTTATAATAAGAGGAGGGATGCTTTGGAGGTGAGGGGGAAAATTGTTAGGTACCAAACAAGAGCTCTCCGATGCTCAAGGCAGGAGCTGCTAGGCAAAAAATGGGAATTGGTTGGTTAGGAAGGAGCATGCTTGCTTGAGCTATAATAAATGTGATATATTTATAGGTTACCACTTGAACCGGGTGTTAGGTGGGTCTTGCCCATAACCCATGTGTCACATCAAGGCCTGTTAGGTGTCAGGGGCAAGTGTCATGACCTCCACTAGTAGATTAGTCTCCATCCGACGATGGGATGTCTGCCATCTATAGGCCATTGATGGCCAATAGCATTCTATTTGCAAGTTACAGAAATCTGACCCGAGTTGGTATCCAATTCGAAGAGGCGATCATTCATACGTGTAGCTCGAGAGGTCCTAAAAAGCATCACGGATGGATGGTCTGAGCTTAATAGGGCTGGTTATATGCTCCCAGTAGCTCTTACCAAGCAAGTTTGCTAACCACCAGGAACAGGGCTCCTTGGTGGTGACGTCGAGCTCACCCCCAATAGTAGCCCCCTAGTACACTGGGTCGGTGCTCAAGCGGGTGGACTATGTCGAGAGGGTGAGGTCAGCTCAAAATAAAGCTCAAACGGCGTCCCAAGGTGACAAAAGATAGAAGGCCACGCGATGGAGCTCGGGGGGACACATGTTGACACGCGATTGGTTCTTCCCCTAATGAGTGAAATCATTACGTCTCTTCGTTTTCTGTGCTCAAGTTTTGTGCCTGAGATGGTTATAAATAGGGCTTTATTCCCTATCATTTTCATGAGCAACCAAGGCTACACTTCGCTACTTCTAAGTTTTAGCTGTCGAGCTGTAGTTGACAACCCAAGGACTTTATTTTCCCGAGCTTCCACAACCCGATTAGGTAATTTCTCGAGAAGCACATGAAGAAATGAGTCAACTTTTTGACTCCTTAAATGTAGATATTTCCTAGTCGGACAACAGCACCGAAACTGAAAGGTCAACCTTCGTGGATGTTGATATTGAAGGATTATCCCTAGGGCAAGACAGCGTAGGTCGGTTGGTCGAAATCTTAAGGCTCGACGCTGTAACGCCCCCCTTTATAGACGTCATAGATGTCGTTACATTCATTTATTACATACTTTTATGCCAAGATAAACTATTTTATAAGATAATTTGAAAACATAATGGAAAACATACCCAGGATCCATGTATACTTTTTTTTAAAAAAAAAAATAACTTAATCATTTTACGATAACTTAATCTATTTTTTATAATAATAATTTACTTGTTCAATTTTTAAACAGTATGCCAAAACAATTGTAATTTGAATTAATTTTTAATTAATTTTTTTAAGAAAAAAACATTAATAAAATTTGCATACATACTTCGGCAGGTCGGACTCGATCGGCAAGCCGATATTCAACCATCGGCAGGCTGCCCAAGGCTTTACAAAATAGGTTTCAAAATTTGATAAGATCGACAGGCCGGTACAGGGTAATTGGCAGGCCGATCCATGCATCGGCAATTAGACCAATAATGGTTCACTGGTCGAACTCTTAAAAATTAGAAATTAATATATATTTTTTAACAAGTTTCAAAAACTTCAAGGTGCGGAAACAATAAACATACTTAGAAATAAAAACATAAAAATAAACATAGTTTCAAAGTTTTAAAACTTCTTTTCTTGGCGTCTTCTGTTTGCAATTCATCATCCTTAGCTTACACGACCGTCAGTGTCCTCCACCTAATCCATAGCTCTCTTACCTTTATCTGTAACATGATGTAAAACTTAAATAAGCAAACGCTTAGTAAGTACATTTATATCTCACAATTTAAAACATTTTATGAACAACAAAATCATCATCATCATCATCATCATAATAGTGCACTAGGCACATTTTCTCAGGAACATATCTTTCATTACATTGTCCATATTAAAACTTTATTCATTGTATCTTTAGGGCCCAAATGTTGCACCATAACATCATCATCATAGGCGCGCCGTCATGAGAAGAGAGGGGTAGCTAATCCCAAGCCAAACATGACATCTTAACATTTCATCATATCATAACTTAAAATAACATTGGGGTGTGCAACACTTATTTAGGTGATACATACATATATATATACATATATATTAATGCTTTGAAAAACATTATCATCAAACCATGCATAAACTTTCATGCCTTCAAAAACTTCATAATAATACTTCATGAAAACTCATCATAAACCATCATGAACATAGATTTCAAACTTTTCATAAAACTCATACTTTTTATAAATTTCATCATGTTGTAGGTGGGAATATACTTACATTAATAAGCTTACTTAACCTTAACTTGTAGGTGACGACGCCGTAGTCTCGATGTGCTCACTTCTCGTTGTGTTCATGTCATACATTCATAAAATGGCAATTAACATTTATTTTCAAGGAATTAATCACCATAACTTAACATCCATTTCATATAACATCACATACACATTTACTTCTTAAAACTTACATTTACAACATATTTCAATAACTTTAAAATATTTAAATAAAACTATCAACACAATTACATTTCTGACCTTCATGAGTTCAAAATTTAATAACTTAACATACACACATAATTAGAGCACCAAATTTTGCAAGAATAAAGTTAACATATAAACACATTACCATGATTTTTCTTTGGTCATAACAATTCCATTTAAAGTCTCAAACAAGTCATACAACTTATATACCAAAATTTGTCGGCAAAAATAACACAGTGAGCCATCCTTAACTCAGGTCTATTTATCACATTTTCATGCCATAGAAAAATCTACAAAAATTATCACAAATAGTAGACACCTAGGATTATAACATATCCAAAAATCAGCTTTAAATAAATTCTATATAATCCAATACATGCAACAAAAGACAGAGGCAATAATAATTTTCATTGTGTCAGGCAGTGACTTTCATACATTTCTCATATTCCAATAAATTAAATAAAATTTCTATGACCCCAAAATTCATATTACAAGTCATTAAAATATAATTACAAAACCAAAAAAATTCACATCACCAAATAAAAATCATTAAGTCATTCAAACTTTATCTAATAACAATCTCTCAATTTCATGGATAAAACAGTCCCAAAAACCTAGTTATAATAAAAATTCCATAACACATAAAATATTAACAAAATCATCACCAAATTTTTCAATCTAATACCTAAATATATATAAACATATTCTTCAAATTTCATAGAAAATAACCTTAATTTGTATGATGAACAAAAACAACATTTTTATGTAACATAAATAATCAGCAACAATTTATTATAAGGTGCAGAGCATGATTTTTTAGTATCTTAGCTTACATAACACCAAATGACACGAAATTTGGAGCAACATCACATAGCATATTCATGAAAATCATATTAAAATTTCAGAGCAAACGGATATTTGTAGGCAAAGATATATACGGAACATAGAGACAATTCAATATTACTGTTTAGCATAAATCAATAGTGAGTGACAGAGAGAAGAAAATTCATAACTTTTTATAGAAAAATCCAATTAAGGTGAAATTTTGAGGGTTAACACATAACATATACATGAATAACATATAAAAAATTCAGAGCAAAAAAAAATTCCTAGGCTAAGATATTCAGTCGGATTGAGGAGAGAAATACAATTTCAGAAATATCGAAAAAAATGAGTTCTTACCTTGAAATGATTTCTCTTCAATCTTCTTTTGAATTCACCCAAAAATTTTAATATTTACTCACTTAATAACAGAGAATTTCGAGAGGGAGAAGAAGAAGAAACATGTGATGAAGAGAGAAAGAAAGAGAGAGAGAGAGAGGGAATACGTGAGAGAGAGGGAATTGTTTACGTGAAATGAAATGAAAATGGTGTAAAAAAAAAGAGGTATTTCAAAAATTTTTTGACTATGATTGAGGCATTCTTCATGTGGGGAAATGGAGGGAATTGAGGGAGAAGTCAAAGCTTCCAAAAATAGTTCAAGTTACCATATTTTGCCTTTGTAAAATGGGAAACCTTATTAATTACATTCAATTAATTCAAAAGTCAAACATTAATTTCTTAAAATGAGGAAATTTATCCATACATAAGCCAATCAATCAAAAATCATCATCCAATTATCCAATCATCTCAATCACCAATTTTGGGTGATTTTTTTTTGCTGATTGCTCGTCAGCAGTCTTCGGCCTGCCAATCACTCAGTTCGACTTGCCGATCACTTAGTCCGGCCGCTGAAGGTTTGAGGTCCGGCCTGCTGATTATATACCATCGGCCTGCCGTTCCTAAGGGGTCACTTTGGCCTACCGAACTAAATGGTCTGGCCTACCGATCTACCCTAACATACCAAAATTCATCAAAACATTAAATTATCATAAAATTATAATTAAACATATAACATTAATAACATGAACACTTGAGTACATCAATTTCACGTGACCGTCACCTGTCATAACACTTAAATAACAGGGTTATCACCATATATCATAACACATATCATAAAATGATTACTTAACATCGTTACTAAAATGACATAATCTGTTACATGAAAATTAGCGAGTGTTACAGACGCTAGGATAGTACCTAAGTAGAATTTTTTTGACTTGTTGGAAGAGAGATGCCTATTGAGACAGTTCTCGAGAAGCACACAAAAAAATGAGTTACCTTTTGGACTCCTAGAATGTAGATATTTCCTGGTCAGACAGTAGCACCGAAACTGAAATGTAGAGGTTGATATTGAAGGATTATCCCTGGGGCAAGATGGAGTAGGTCGGCTGGCCGAAATCTTGAGGCTCGATGTTAAGACGGTACCCAAGTAGGATTTTTTTGACTTTTTGGAAGAGAGACGCCCGGTGAGACAGTGTAGGGGCGAGGATCCCTACATCAGTGCTACCACTACTAGCATGTCCTGAGTTATAGTCCAGGAGCATGTTAGTTTGGAGGCTGCTGCAGATGAGCTAAGCACCTCCGATCGAGATAGCGGGGTCCTAGTTTAGGTCGTAGGTCAGGTAACCATGGAGATTTCTGATGAGGAGAGGGCAGCCGAGGAAGCGGAGCCTCAAGGGAGTGCTGTCGAGGAGGATGAGGACGTTGGAAGACTCGTCGTCACCAGAGTCCAGGGAGTGACTGCTTATCGGATATCTGGGCTCGGCCAGACATCTATAGTGGGCTACTCAAGTGCGATGATTGAGTCCCGACTCAAGCACCTATACCGAGAGTTTGGCATCCTGGACTATGTCGACCTCACAGTGCCCGAGGTAGAAGATTCACCCCTAACCTGACCCGAAGTGTACAAAACATTGTACATCGAGTTTTTCAGGGTCGAGCTACGCTTGCCATTTCACCACTTCCTTCGTTGGGCACTCAACAACTTAAATGTCTACCCTGTCTAACAACCTGAACAGCTACAAGTCGATGATCGGGATGTACGTGCTATAGAGGTACCACCGGGCTACCGAGTTGTTGTGGGAGGCCTTCAAACAGGTGTATAAAATGAAGAGGCTTTCTCGACAATCCGGCTGGTACTATGTTACCAACTTCAAGAAGGACTTCATCTTGTGTAACCCTGACTCGGACAAGCTATAGAAGTTCGAGTGGTTCTACGTCGGGGGAAACTATCTAGCCTAGTTTGGTGAAGTTGTGCCCAAGGACCAGCACATTTTGAGAATGTTCAAGTGAGGGCACATTTGGTTGAAAAGGCCGTGGGCATCGAGCTACATCATCAGAGCAGTGGAGGACTTGTATGTTAAGTTGGAATCGACTTGGTAGCAGTCTTTCCTACTTAAGAAGGAAAACCTTTCCCATTATGGCTAGTTCAGGGAGTCCAATAGAACCAATCCTCCTATCAACACCCACCTGCCTGGTCGTTCGGGCAGGTAATAGTGGCAAGGCTGGGTGCAACAGACATTATGGGGTTGAGCACCATCAGATCCGAGTGGTCGACGAGGGAGCCATCGTCATCTAGTTCTGAGAACTCGTCGAGTGGCTCCTTCGATGTGGGGCCACTTGTAGCAAATGAGGACCTGGGGGACGTGATCTGGTAACTCTACCCATCGGGCCAACTCTAAATCGGTGGTGAGCTCTGATTTTGTTTTTGCTTTGCTGATCCAAAGGGAAGGCTGTAGCAGACTCAAAGAGGAAGAAGACCTCGAGACCAGAGCAGCCTATGAGGACAGAGCAGCCGCCATAAACCGAACAGCCACCCCAAGTAGTCCAAGTCGCTCCCCCGCCTCTACAGACTAGAGCGGGGCTTCATCCAGCCAATCCCATCCACCCATTGTTACAACCGTCGTAACACCGCTCTCAGTCGATCCTTCGAGGAGGTGTCGGTGCCTTATCCTTAATAACATCGCCAAGCTATCCCCATAGAGTTGTTTTTGGAAAATCTCTAGGGAGAGAACTATGATGGCTTGTTCTACGTCGCCTTCCATTCCACTGCCAAGGTAAGTAAAACTTGTATCCCAAGCTCCTTTTAACATTAGATTCTTTATGCTCTAATTTGTCCTTTCAAGCCTACGTATTTTTGGACCTGGTTTATATGGCTAGACAGAAGGAGCTCGAGCTTGAAAAGGAGAAGCACAACAAGACTACATTTAAGAAGGACGAGGTCGAGAAGGAGCTAGAGTCCAAGAACATCGAGCTTGATCAAATCAAGGAGCCTCTTTCTCAGGCCAAAGACGACGCCAAGAAGGTGAGAGACAAGGCCGAGCAAGCCAAGGCGACGACCGAAGGGGCAAGAAATGAGGCCGACCAGTCTCAGGACGAGATCAATCATTTGAGGTCCCAACTGTGAGCCTCCCAAGCTAAGCATCAGTGATTCCTAAGGGAAGAACTGTTTGGCTACCTAGCCTAGGCCGTGGAAGAGTTTAAGTCATCCTTAGAGTATGCAAACTACTACTACCTTGGGTTGACTGACCTGCAAGATTATATTTTAGAAAAGCATCCCGAGGTAGCCGACTTCGACTGGTCCTTCATTGTTGAGCTCGAGCCAAAGGAAATGCAGCAGCCCAATCTAGAAGACATGGTCAAGGTGGACAGCAAGGACTAGGGTAATGGCAGAAACATTAAGGACGAGGTCTAGGCTTGAATCTTTGTATTTTTTTCCTTTTGCAATTCTCCATTTAGGCTCGGGAGGTGTCCGGTTATTGTACCTCTCCACCACTTTCATTTAATGAAATTTTATTTCTTTTCTAAGTTTATTGCTTCTTAGAATTTTTCTTTTAATTTGAATTCAAAATTTTGCAATTGCGATTGTTCTCAGATTAAATGTTAATTCCATTTCTCAAAATCTTGTCGGGGCTCCTAAGTTGAGAGATCCTCAGGAATGAAGTTCAGGCTACGTTTCTCCAAGTCAGGTGCTTCTTGGGAAAAATTAAGTTAGGATTCTTCCAAGTTGAATGTTCCTAGGGAACAAACATTCTCAAATATGAATTTTGATCTCGTGTCTTCTCAATTCTGTTTTTGTCGAGCTAAGCATTTCTCAAAAACAAAATGTCTTACTTTTCCAAGTTGAATGTTCCTCGGGAACAGACTTTCTTGGAAATGAACGATTTACGTTTATCGAGTTCAACTAAGCAACGAAGGTCTATTTCTCGGTCAAGTAGAGTACAACGGCATATGGTACCCTGTAGCCCCCCTTAGACTTGTCTAAGTTCAAATGAACATTGACAAGTCTAATATTGGTCGAGAGTTAGGTTTTTGGGGTCATTGCCATGCTAGGACGACTTTGTCCTAGTAGTCTAGATGGCAGCAAACTATTGGTCAGTGCCATGCTGACTAGCCCCTCAGTCCAGTTAAATGGGATGACTCTACCTCTTCAGAAGTTGTTGTCGGGTCTCCCAGACCGGAGTTATAGCCCCCCTCTTCAGGAGGTGTATTTTCCTTTACACACATTGCTTAGTGGAATTGTGTAGAATTTAGAATTTTCATTAATATTTCTTTACATTCTATCTTTATTTAGCAGGTCTAGTTACCAAAAAAAAAAAAAAAATGTAGCCAGAGGTCAAAAAAGGTTTTTGGCTCTAGTTAGCAAAAGAATTTATTTAGAAGCGTGGCGCTCCAAGGATGACCAAGCAAGTTGCCTTCCATGTCAAATAGTCTGTAGGTGCCTGCACAAACGATTTCGATCACTCTGTATACTCCGTCCCATTTTGGGCTAAAAGATCCCAGCCTAGGCTACTGAACAGTGACCATCTTCAACACTAAGCCACCAACTTTGAAACTCTTTGGTTGGACCCGCTTGTTGTAATAATGAACAGTGACTTGGTTCTAAGCTACGTTACAAATTGCATCGTTGTTCCTCTTCTCCTCAAGTAAATCGAGCTCGGACATCATGACCTCAGCGTTTTGAATTTCGTCATACTGTTCGACCTTGAAGCTCAGCAATCCAACTTCTACCTAGATGACTGCCTTAGCTCCATAGACGAGGGAGAATGGACTCTCCCTACTGGCTATCTGGGTTGTTGTGTGGTACGCTTAGAGCACCTTTGGGAGCTCATTGATCCACGCACCTTTGAGGTCCTCAAGTTTTTCTTCAGATTGTTTTTGATTGTCTTGTTAATGGCTTCAACATGCCCATTGCTCTGAGGGTAGCAAGGGGAGGATAAGACCTTCTTGATGCCGAGCTGCTCGCATAGGCGGAGTAGACTTGAAGACTCTAACTATTTAGCTTTGTTGGTCACAATGGTGTGCGGGATTCCAAATCGACAAATGATGTTTTTTCATATAAAGTTGGTACATGTTGCCCTGGTCATGTTGGTGCATGGCTTGACTTCCATCCACTTCATAAGGCAATCGATGGCCACTATGCAATACCTAAATTGAGACCGGGCTTAAGGAAAAGGTCCAATTAGGTCGACTGCCCATTTGGCGAATGGCCAGGCTGATGTCACCGAGGTGAGGGGCTCAGCATGGTGCCTGATCACCCTAGCAAACTATTGGCACTTGAGGCATTTTCACACGAAGTCCTTATAGTCTTGTTCCATGGTCGGCCAATAGTATCCTTGCTGAAGGCATTTTTGAGCTAGGGATCGCCTCCCAACATGGTTGCTGCACAACCACTCGTGAATCTCCTTCATTAGGTACTGAGCTTCTCCAGTCCCTATGTACTTCAAACATGGAGTATTTTAGCCTCGACGATAAAGTTTTCCACCGATCATCGAATACTGAGTTGAGTTGTTGCAAATCTAGAGTGCCTGTTCTTAGCCACCTGGCAATTCGGCTATGGTCAGGTATCGAATGATTAGATCTATCCAGGTAGATTCTTGCTCTTTGGCTACACTCGCCACTTTTTTATTGATACTTGGCTCAGCTAATCTCTCGATGGGGACTGATGTGAGCTCGTTTTTGCCCAGACCCAAGGCTAGTCGAGCAAGTGTATTGGCCTTAGAATTTTTGGATCTAGGGATCTATCTGAATGAGCAAGTTTTAAATTGTCTAAGCAATGCGCTGACTTCTTACAAATACAAGGTCATGGATTCTGTTTGGGCTTAGAAACCCCTAGTAACCTATTGGACGACAAGTATGGAATCGCTATGGATAGATATGCAGTCCACATCGAGATCTCTTGCAATTCTTAGTCTAGCCAAAAGTGCTCCGTACTTGGCTTCATTGTTGGAGGCCTTGAAGTAGAAGCGAAGTGTATTGATAGTCCTATATCCGTCTAGGCTAGTTAGAACTTGCCTAGCTCCTGAACCTTCGGCATAAGAAGATCCATCCATGAAGAGCTTCCATTTTGGTTTTGGCTCGAAAACATCGTTACCTCTGCTGCTGTTTGGGATATCTTCGCCTTCGACGGGGGTTTTCTCAATAGAGGGCATGCCTTATGCGACATCAATGAATTCGACGATGAAATCAGCAAGGGCTTAGGCCTTGATGGCCATCCTCGGGACAAAGTGAATATTGTATTGACTGAGTTCGACCGACCACTTGGCCATCCACCCAGATATCTCTAGGCTCTAGAGGACTTGTCAAAAGGGGAACTTGGTTAGAACTCAAATAGTGTGACCTTGAAAATACAGCTGTAGTTTGCAAGCTGAAGTGATGAGGTCAAAAGCAAGTTTTTCTAGTGGAGGGTACCTCTCGTCAGCACCCTAGAATGCATGATTGGTACAGTAGACGAGCTTCTGAACATCGTCTTCTTCTTGGATGAGGATCGAGCTCACAGCCTTTTTTGAAATGGCAAGGTAGGCAAACAATACCTCCCCTGGTAGAGGTTTGGATAGACACAGGGGCATAGCTAAACACTTCTTGAGGCATTAAAAAGAGTCCTCACACTCCTTGCTCCACTCAAACCTCCTCTTGAGTACCTGAAAAAATGGATGGCACTTGTCGGTAGACTGGGAGACGAACCTGGATAAGGCTACTATCATGTCGGTGAGCTTCTACACCTCTTTTATAGTCCAAGGTGAATGCATATTGATTATGGCTTGAGCTTTGGCTAGGTTAACCTCGATTCCTCTTCGATTGAACATAAATCTGAGAAACTTGCCCTAACTGACCTTAAATGCGCATTTTGCTAGGTTGAGTTTCATTTCATACTCTAGGAGAATGTCAAAGCTCACCTGGAGATTGGCTATGTGATCTACTACTTTGATGGACTTAACAAGCATATCATCCACATAAACCTCTATGGTCTTGCGGATCAGCCGAGCAAACATTTTGTTGACAAGGTGCTTGTAGGTAGCTCTACCATTCTTTAGTCCAAAGGGCATGACCATGTAGTAGAAGAGCCCTTGGTCTGTGGTGAAGGTAGTCTTGATCTGGTCTTCCCTGGCCATCCGGATCTAATTGTAGCTGAAGTAAGCATCCATGAAGCTCAGTAGCTCATGCCCAACGGTCACATCCATGAGCTGATCTATCCGAGGTAGCAGTAAGTAGTCCTTGGGGCAAGCCTTGTTGAGGTCGGTACAATTGATACAAACCTGCCATTTTATGTTCACCTTCTTGATGAGGACCACATTCACCAATCACTCTAGGTATGTCACTTCTTGGATGAACCCAACTTTCAAGAGCTTTTAGACTTCTTCGTTGATGGTGGCATACCTCTCCAGATTGAAGGCTCTCCTCTTTTGATAATCAGCTTATAATCTGGCCAGACATTAAGCCTTTGACAGATGACGTCAAGATCAATGCTGGGCATATCCTTATGAGACCATGTAAACACATCTCAATATTCCATAAGGAACTTCTAAAGGTCGGCCTAGATCTCAGGTTTCTACTGAGAACCGAGTTGGACCATACAGTCAAGATAAGCCGAGTCTAAATTGAACGGCACCAAATTCTCCACAGGGGTGGCTCTCACTCCTCTTCGAGCTGACAGGGGTCGAGGCCAGAGAGCATCTTTGGCACTTGCTCAGCGGGGAACTAGATCTCATCGACCTTATAAATGGTAGAGACGTTTAGTTGCCAAGCTGATGTGGCCTTAACAACATTAGCATAGTATGCTTGGGAATCTTTTTGCTGTGACCTGATGATCCCAACCCTTTCTTTGTTAGAAATTTCATGGCTAGGTGGTAGGTAGAGACCATGGCTTTCAATGTATTCAACATCGGATGGCCAATGATGATGTTGTACTGTGAGGGTTTGTCAACAACTAGAAAGTTGACGATGCGTGTTTCCTGAGCAGCCCCTTATCGAAGGTGACTAGCAAGCCAACCTTTCTGACTACTTGAATGCACTAGCTAGTGAAACCATAAAGTGGTGTCTAGACCGAGACGAGGGTAGCGTTGTAAATTTTTGGCTTGTCATATCCCTGCTTGAATAGAATGTCAGCCGAGCTACCGTTGTCGATCAACACTCGTCGAACAATGTTGTTGGCAATCTGGAGCTCACACACCAGGGCATCGTTGTGCAGGTGAACAAGTTTATCTACCTCTTCCATGGTGAAGGTGATCGAAATGTCTTGTTGACGGTAGATCTTGTTGATATGCTCGGATATGTTAATAAGCTCACTTTTCTCAACCAACCAAGCTTCTTATACATAAGCACGTTACCTACTCGATGTGTCCCTAGTAATAGGCCCTTCGAAGATCGTATGAACGATGTTTGGGGGTATCGAGGTGTTCCCACTTTCCTTGTGTGGGTGGTTCTGCATATCCTGGAGCGACTGGTCATCTCTCCTGGCCATGGAGCCCAAAGTTAGGACTCGCTCTACGAACTCCTGCAAGTGCCTATCTTAGATTAGCTTCTTGATTTGGCCCTTGTGATAGATGCAATCGCAAGTATTATGTCCCATATCCTTGTGAAAATTACAATACTTGTTCTGGTCTCGCTTCATCTTGCTACCCTTTAGCTTAGGTGGATCGACTAATAGGTTCCTTTCTCTCACTTGGGTGAGCACTTAGTCGATATTGGTGACCAAGGGCATATAGCTCTAAAACTTCCTGGTCGGCACCTTCAGCTTCTTGGTTTTTTTCTCTTTCTTCCTCTTCTTGTTTTGCTCGGCACCTAGTTGCTCAGGCACCAGCTTTTGTTTCTGTTCCTTCCTGGTACTGCTATTACTGTCTTCTTCTCGGCGGCTCTTCATGTACTTGGCCGCATGACATACCTCTATGCACAGCCGAGCATCTGAGAAAAAGTACTTAGTTGGTCAAAAGCCAAGGACCAGGTCCATTTATCATCTCGAAGATCCTTGACGAAGGAGTGCTTTAAGGTTTTGTCTTCGACTTGCTTGACCTCGAGCACTGCTTGGGGTAAACCAATTAATGTAGTCCCTAACATTCCCATCTCCCTATTTAACAGCTTAGAGATGAGTTATTTCTTTTCTCCCCATCTTTGTTGTAGATAAGGTGCAAAAAAGGCATTAGAAAGCTAGCAAAATGAGGTGATCATGGCCGGTTTTAGGCGCCAAAACCACTGTCAAGCATGTTTGGTCAGTGTTAGGGAAAAAACCTTGCACATAGCTGCATACTAACGTTCTGTAGAAGCATGTGTCCTCGGTATAATTTGACGTGCTCGTTGGTGTTGGTGGTCCCGTCATAGGCCTTGATCTGTGGGACCTTGAATTTTGGTGGCATAAGGGACTGCATAATTGAGTTCGTGAACAACAGGTATAGTGCGGCACTGTCATCCAACCATAACCTATTGTTTTGGATTTGGTTGATCTGGTGCTGCAGCTCTTGGAGCTGGTGGCTGTTGGTATCTTCGGGCAGTTCCACTTGATAAGGTACTTTGCCCTCAACCCTGTTGCCAGCCCTGAGCCAACGATCCTGCTAAACTTTGGCATGTCATCCAAGTCGACCAAAAACTAAAGCTTAGGAGCCCTATGGTGATTGTCGCCGACCACCTTGCAGACCAAGTCTGCTTTCTCGGACAAGCCTATCGTTTGCTGAAAGTCCCCTGGTGGATCTTTTAGAGTGCTCGGAGTCAGCTTCATTTGTCTCTTGAGACCTAGTTAGCCTGGGTCAAGGGAAGGAGGATGGCAGCCTGTTGACACTCCGCTTGTTGTTGTGCGAGTTGCTGCGTAAGTATCCAAACAACATTTGTAAGTTCTCGGATAGGGTCTTGGGCACCCAAGTCATGCATTTGTTTGGCTCTTGTCGCGCTTCCCTAACCCCCAGAATGAGACCTTGTAGCTCGGGGACGGCCTCTAAGTCTGGCCAAGTTTTGGTTTTAGTTTCGTGCTTCTCTCTACCCCTCCTATTGGGCACTCTTATCTCAGGTGTTACCTCGCGTTACCATCTTTGGATCACGAGCTGGACTGTGGCTGATGATTTTAAGCGAAGGTGTAGGCGCCTTCCTTCTAGCGCCAAAATGTTAATGCTTACTGGAGTGTGGTAGCGGATTAACACCATGTGCAGCTGTGCACAATGGACAAACAGCTCTTCCTTGCTTGTCTCTACCTATTCGAGCGAACCTGCAACAAGAGGAGGGATACTTCAGAGATGAGGGGGAAATCGGTTAAGTACCAGACAAGGGCTCTCCAACGCTCAAGGTAGGTGCTGCTCGGTAGAGAATGGGAGTTGGTTGGTTGGGAAGGGCCACGCTTGCTTGAGATGCAATAAATGCGCTCTATTTATAGGTGGCCACTTGAATATGGTGTCAGGTGGGTCTTGCCTATAACTCGTGTGTCACATCAAGGCCTGTTAGGTGTCAAGGGACAAGTGTCATGACCTCTGCCGATAGATTAGTCTCCATCCAATGGCAGGATGTCCTCCATCTGTAGGCCATTGATGGCAAGTAGCATCCTATTTGCAAGTTATGGAAATCCAACCCGAGCTGGTGTCCGATCTGAGGAGGCGCTCATTCTTGTGCACAGGCTTGAGGTCCTAAAAAGCACCTCGGATGGATGGTCCGAGCTTAATGGGGATGGTTATACGCTCCTAGTAGCTCTTGCCATGCAAGTTTGCTGACCATCAGGAATAAGACTCCTCGATGGTGGCGTCGAACTCACCCCCAATAGACAGGATTGCCAATGACTAGGATGTGGTGGATAATAGAGACACGTGGCATATGCTTAGTTGGTGAAGGGCCACCGTAGTTGTATGTCTCGTCTAGGCGTGATTTGTATGTGGCTGCTTAATAAATTCAGAGGTTTGATCTAAAGGTTTGCAGTGCGAGCTAGAGTCCTCTCAGCTTTGCACACGTGTTACTCTTCTGGGCACATTTAAATTCAATTTTTTCATCCTTTTTGCCAAAATGTCACATTTCATATGTGCCATTTACCTGATTTTCCTACACAAATGAGGGAAAATAAATAATTAGAGGGAAAAATAAAATAAAATAAAATTAACTAAAATAAAAATAAAACAAAATTGAAATGAAATTAAAATGTCTATAATATAGCAAAAAAATGTGCAATAAAGGACAACGGTTATTCTATTTTAATAGAGTTATTGCACTTCAAACTTAATATTTTGCTAGCTCGGCTACGTCCACGTGTACGTCTGTTTGGTACCGAGGACTAGGTGAGAAGACGGTAATTTTATATAGAGAACTATTCTTGTTAGTCAATTTCTTATCTTCTTGTGTCGCTTTATATGTTTATTAGTCGTTACATTAATATATCCTATAGCGCCGTTCTATAAAAGTTTTATGAAAATTTTGTTATATACATTCGGCACATTTATCATGTTTCCACATTTCTCTAATAACATTTTTGAAAACTAATGCTACCTTGGCATGACTGACTTCGAAGAAGAGAGGAGTCTCGCCTTTGTGGTTACAGACCATTAAAACTCGGGAATTTGACGTTCGATGAAGCTATCTTTTCGCACACTTGCAGATCTCCATGTGCGGCTGTGAAATGGAGAGGCATCTATCCTTCGGAATTCACGACCTCCTCAAGAATAATGTCTTCGTTTTCGTGGTAAATCACGTTAAGCAATTTCAAAGAAACGTCACCTCGTCCGGTTGAGACTGCTATGTGTAAAGCAGTGTCTTTCGATTGGGTGATTTGGACAAGTAGAGCATTATGTGGTTCTAAATTTTTCCACAACTTTATCCCATTTACCTTTCATGGCACTCTCGATTAAGACCATATCTGAATCCATATAGGATCTTGAGAGACTAGAAAAATCTATGTTGGGATAATCTAATTTGATCTCTACGACAAAACAACTGTAATTGCTAGCTTTTAATAACAAAAAATCTTAAAAAGAAAAAAAGAAAAAAAGATAGACTTACAAAAAAATCATGCTTCTCAGAAACTAGGTCGAAAATAAAGGACTCTTTTCTAGCTAGCGTGATTATTCCATAGGTACATAGATTAATCTCCATGGAGGACAAGTATTATCCTATGACTTCATAGCAAGTTTTTGTTTACATCTTTTACTTTTTCTTTAAGGACAAAAGAAAGAGAGATGCTCCACTTACTTTAATTACCGTTAAGTTTCATGTTTATTTTTAGGTTTTTATCTTTGTATATCCTATCTTTTAGGTTTAATCAAACATATGTTTTGTGTTTGATCTCATTAAACTTCATATTAGGTTTATTCAACCACTAAAAAAATAAGAAATAAACTTAAAAAAACCTTAAACTAAATGTTTTGATCTAACAAAATATTTAGCATACATTAAAAAATGAGTATTTTCTGTATTTTTGTTTTGGTTTTCTTCTTATTTAAGTTTTAGTTTTTTAAATATTTTATTAAAAGGTAATTTGATTATTTTAAAGGCTAAAATTAATTATTGATCGAGATAATGTATAGATTTGTATATTAAAAGTAATATTAAAGTATATTTGATCATATCAACAACTGTAGACTCTAAATTTGGTATGTAAGGGTTTATTAGTATAACAGAAATTACAGAGGAACGAATTCAGATTTGAGAACCCGAGATCTCGCCTGTAGAAATTGCATCTATAAAACAAGCTATAATTTCTGACACAGCCTTAGCGTCATGATTAACATACGATATCAAGTATTCGAGAACTAACTTACCAACAAATGAGGGATCGCATCGGCGCAAAAATATGACGTCGGCTTTACATCTGAATAACAGATTTTGTGGGCATTTGCATGGGGTTAAAGATAAAAGAATTTTGAGTCTCTGAATATAATAATAAATACCATTATAACTTATAAGGATACTGTATTATTCTACTTCACGGGTTGACTTTTAAGCTAGCAAGTTTAAATTCCATTATGGTATTATAGCACAACATGCTCTAATGAGTATTTTGAGCTTGTCTATTACAAAATTGTTGCCTCCAAAGAGAACACATGTAAAGGGTAAAAAAAGAAAAAACTAAGTTCTACATCGTTAAAATATAAAAAACACATCAATTTATAAGGGCATTGGATCACTCTATTTAATAAGTTGACCTTTAAAAATGGAAGCTCAAATCCTTAGCAAGTCTAGAGTTTATCATAGTGTCAGAGCTAAAAAAGCTTAAATGCATGGCTCAATCCATGCATCATAGAACTTATGACTCCAAAAGAGAAAATCATTTTGTACAGCATATAAAAGGGTAAACATATCCCCAATTACATACTGTCTTAATACAATAATATATACTAATTTATAAAGATATTAGGCCACTATACTATTAGATTGACCTTTTAATAAATAAAAGTAGTAAGCTAACTTGATCACACAAGTACTATCAATGAGTACTTAACATTATGCCTTATATATATACACACACACAAATCTAATTTCTCAAGTACAACACCATTTGTCTTGAGAAAAAAAGGTACAAGCACTCAACTTTTCCACAATAAAACCGCCTCACTCTCTAAAACAAATTAAGTGGATACATCACTCAAATTCAAGGCAAAATTAAAACAGTAAAAATATTTTTAATGGTTAAAATTGTTATAAATAGGGATATATGTAAGTACTAATGTTCAAGAATCTAATAGCTACGCAGTGGAACCAATTTGAAGATGGACAAGAGAAGATCAAAGTAGAGAGGTAATTGCGCAAAGCAAAGAACGTGATTGGGAGACACAATGCTGCATATAACGGATAAGATACATATCTAAGTTGACCATTAAGGACAATTTCATGTCCGGAGCAAAACGACACCAACGTGGATGCTGTAGAAGCAAACAACGACGTCAAACCAAGAAGAAGCTTCCTAAGTAAGTCCAGGGCAAAGTCCTTCTCTTGATACCGAGAGGTTGGGATAGAGAGGAAGAAGACGAGGGCGGTGATGGAGAAGCAGAGAGCGGCGAGCAACAAAATAGCAAAGGCGTTGAAGGTCGGCTTCTCCTCGAGAGTTGGAGTTCCCTTTTCTTGATATCAGTTCAATAAGAGTACAGTTATGGTTACGGATCAAGATTTGATCAATCCAACGCGACCTAGAATTAGAATGTGTAGACCACAAATTATTGATAAAAGTGTAAAAAAAAAAAGAAAATCAATCAGAATTCTCTCTCTCTACACTCTTTCTTTCTCTGCATTTTCTCTCTCTCTCCTCAAATCTCGATCAAGATTTTGGCGTCCCATTTTTACACCTCCCACACCAACAGAAAGCTCTCGATGAGCTAAGTTCAACAGTGTGCCGTGCCACCCAAAACACCGCTAGAGTAAGCTACACACACTGCCCAAAGTGATGGAGAAACCCAAATTTTCTAACGAGATATCTTCGTTGTCCGATGTCCGATCAATGTGATTCTTCTTCCTACGCGACTATCATGATGAGAGGAACAAAACCCACCCATGGTTGCACATCAACAGTTGCTAGATTGCTTTGCCTATCAACTACCGTTGTTGCTGCCATTCCACCGTTGATTTCGCCAACTCCCACGACGCTGATTGACACCTCCCAGCCCAAAACAATCAGAGCATCAAGGGAAATAAAACCCCTCCATCAATTGCACTGGAGGAACCTAATTCATCGTGGGCTACCGC
The DNA here is from genome assembly GCA_946598075.1 of Artocarpus hirsutus. Taxonomy (NCBI): domain Eukaryota; kingdom Viridiplantae; phylum Streptophyta; class Magnoliopsida; order Rosales; family Moraceae; genus Artocarpus; species Artocarpus hirsutus. The sequence continues at coordinate 44,218 of CAMOHE010036808.1, forward strand.
GAGTCCTTCAATTTCTGTCAATTTTGATGGCGTTGAGGGGCGACAATGGAGCGGAAACACTCAAAAGGATATGAGGAGAAAAGTTCATAAGCCAATTTCTAGTTTCCACCACCAGAGAATCATGATCGACGCTCATCCATTTCTATTGATGTTGTACCTCATGACTTGCTATGTTGAAGGTGGAATTAGGTGAAATTGACACCACCATTAGACTTAGAAGGGTCGAATTAGGGAGGTAAAGCCTAAGCTTAGCTGCCAATGGAGTTCGGTCAACATTGGCAACGTCGATCAACGACCAGTCAATGGTGACTTTGGAATTTATGATCCAGACCTCTGATTGAAGATTCAAGACCACCCCCTAACTTGTTTCAACATTTTAAACGCGATGGTGACCTCCGTTTGAGCTAATTTGACTCTGTTGAAAATCGTTTGGTACCAACTGCATACGAATCGAGGCGACTCAAACTGCCACAACGGAGTTCAAAATGACGTGTCTAGCAATGTATGATCTCTAAAAAGCATTCCTATCCATTCATGGTAGCTTGAGGAGCACTGTAGAAGACGCTTCACACACTGTAGATATAGTGAGGTACAATTAGACCCGCTTAACTCAGAGTCCAGGTAAGTAGGAATCTCGCCTATAGTATAAATAGTTTTAAAATAAAATGTTTTAAATGTGTTCATAAAAAAGTTATGAAAATGCATGAACGGTAAATTGTTACATTGTGTATGTTATGATGTGCTGTTATCTTATGATAAATCGAAATATTATGTTATGATGTGCCATGTCATGTGTTGGTATGATCATGTAAAGAGATAAACGCAATATGGATTTGCAATATATTTGCAATAATTATGTTTAAAGTATGTTTGCATTTTATTAATGCATAAAGTTTTATAATTTAAGTTATAAGTTTTAAGTTGCATTTTTTATGCAATAAGTTTTAGAGTACAAGTTATGATTTGCAATTGAGTTTGCATATAATGTGATAGCATTTAATGTGCTCACTAAGGTTAAAAAGAAGGTAAAGTAAAGATAAAAAGAAAATGTCATACCAGCCTCCTTGTTGTGAGGAACTAAAGTAAAGTTAAAGTTATGACCTTCTAGATGTGAGGTACACAAATAAAGTTAAAGTAAGACCTTGGTGTTCGATGATCTCAAGTCTTCCACAAGGGAAGCATCATGTTAAAGATCTCATGACTAATGAAGCTGGTACAAACACAAAAGTTTATAAGAGAAGAAAGGTTAAGTAACAAGATAAGTTATCGTTTAAATTATTAAGCATAAAACGAGTTGATAAGACCACATAAAATGTTCATGTATATTATTTTATTAAAATGATTTTTAAATTATGTTTTGTGAGACTGATTTCCTACTTACTGAACGAAAGCTCATTTAAGTATGTTTATGCTGTAAGTAAGAGAACTTGTCAGTGACATTGTTGGGCAGTGGTGAGCAGCAAACAAATAGTGGAGATGGTTATGGATGCCACTACGCAGTTTATAATATTTTCACATTATGAGTTTATGAATTTATGCATGTTTTGTTTTACGTTAACTATTTATGAAAAACATTTTATGTTTTCAATAAAAGATTTACAAAAGACGTTTTTCAAAGTTGTTTTATGAAAAATGTATTCAAAATGTTAACAAAAAACGTTTATGAAAAATGTTTTAAAATAAAGAACTTTATGAATATGTTTTACGAGTTTATTAATATGAAAGTTTAGACGGTTATGCTTTGAGAAATTATATGATGGTTTTAAGGAAGTTTTAAAAAGCATTTAGTATGATTGTGTTCCATCATTTAATTTATAATTCTTTTGAAATAGTTTTATTTACATAAAGAAATGTTTTAAAGAAAGTGGTTTTTAAAATAATTATTCTTATGTTCAAAGAAAATATTTCGAGAAAATTATTATGATTATGTTTTAAGAAAATTGATGTTGTGAAGTATGTAAAGGATTAAGTTTTGGAAATTATGATTACAATTTGTTGGGGTGCAATTTGGTCCAGCCCAAATTGCCCATGGGCCCTGGCGGTCCAATAATGGAGATGACTGAATGGATCAAACAAGACCAGCCCAATCGAATCAGCCGTTTCATTCGGTTTGTATAGCTCGAATACTTCTTTTGAAAGCTTTTTATTCGGGATAATTCTTGCTCTCTTCAGGTCTTTGTTTGACTGGATCGATTGTCTCAATTCAACTGTTAATAGCACGTTCTGGCAGTTAAAACACGTTTAGTCATGGACCGAAACATGGGGGAGGCATGATTTTTGTAGCCAATCGACACATGTCCCATTACTGCGATTACTAATAGTGCTCTAACCCACTCCGCTAGACAGTTAAGGGCCATGATTCTTTCGCATCCTCTACATAAGGGGGAAGGTTGCTTTATTGTAAAGGACATGAAAAAAAAAAACATACTGAAACCCTGCCACTTTGCTTTCTCATTTCTTCTCTTGTAATTTGTACTCAGAATTCCATAGGGAATTACATTAGACGTAGCTCTTTATTAACATAGTGAACCACTATAAATCCTATGTGTTCTCTTATTTCATCATTGTTTTGTTCATTTTATTCTAATATTGCACATATACTCGAGTTAACAGGTCCATTTAATGGAGATTTGAGGGCCCAAGTTCCTAATAACTCAATTTGGAATTCCATCATCTTAATCATAGATTCACCGTCTACAGTTTGGTGCCCACCGTAGCGCCATCAAGTCATCAACTCCAGGACTTTAGACTCGGATTCAAATGGCAGACAATGTCGACAACCACCATACTTTGGAACCCACAATGGAACAGACTGAACCAATCCCCCAGGACAGCCAACAAATGGAAGCCCTTGCAACAGAAATAGAGGCCCTTAAAAAAATGCTCCAGGAGTAGGCGGCTTGTTCTCAGGAATGTGACAGAAGGTTGGAGCAACTCAGTAGCAAGAATTTGGCTTTGAGAAGCAAATTAGTTATCAAAACTCCCAGATGGCCTCACAATTTTACTACTATCCATACTATGGATATTCGACTGTCCTAGTTTCGTTAATAGCATAGTGGCAATCTCAAATGCCACAACCTGGAACCTGACAGCCCTACAGCCCAATTGGAAGGATGCAACCCTTGTATACGCCTTCAACCCCAGCACCAGCAACAACATCAACAGCTTTTACGACAACAAACACTCTCGTAATCACAACTACCATGACAGTGAGTACTCGTGTGGAATTTAATCGAAGTGATGATACGATTGAAAGAAACGCAGAGATAGGACCAACCGCTCGATCAAAGGAAGCACCAATAATCACTTTGATGACCCCTAAGTCGATCCAACTTATGATGAAAGAGATGCTCGAGCAAAATTCCAAACTTGTAGAAGAGAAAATCAAGCAGAAGTTTTTGAAAGCCACGACCAAGACCCCTGCATTAGATGGCATCTCAAAGAATATTTGAGATACCCCACTCATAAAGAGGATCACTTCGGTAGTACCACCAAAGTATGAAAACCTCGTGTTCACTAGATTCTATAGAACCTCAAATCCAAAAGACCATTTGCTACAATGGTCAGTGCCACGAACATCCCAGACTTTATTCTCGATGAAATGATGTGCAAGTTGTTTGCACAGTATCTCAAAGGTCCAGCACTCTGATGGTTCAGTAACTTGCCAACTAGATCGATTGATAGCTTCAAAGACTTGATGGACTCATTTATCAAGGCTTATTCATTGCACATCAAGATAGGAAAGACGAGCAAAGATTTATGGTCTGTCATTTAGAGCCCGGGCGAATTGCTAAGGGTTTATATCAAAAGATTTAGCAAAGCACTCTTAGAGATTTCAGATTTGGAAGATGGAACTGCTAGAGAGGCATTAAAGAAGGGACTCCTGTATAAGTCCCCTTTTAAGAATAGCAAATACTCAGATTACCCATAGACGATCTAGGAAGCATTGAACAGAGCTATCAGATGATTGATCTAGAAGAAGAAAATGAAAGATGTGAGCGAGAGTTCACGAGGACGAAAGACCACAATAGTTAGAGTCATAAGCAGCGACAGCAACTGAGTCGACGAGGACGGACGATAACACCACCAAAGAGGGAATGGATGCGGAAAGAAGACAGGCCTCGATCTGCCACGCGACTGTTGTCGTCCTCAAAATATGCCCTTAGCATATCACGATTCGAACTAGTCGTTCAGCTCGAAAGAAAAGACTATGTTCGATGGCCGAGCAAAATGTCACCAAGCCATTCACACGACCAGTCAAAATATTACGAGTTTCATCGAGACATGGGGCACTTGACGGTCAACTACAAAGCCTTGTGATCCGAGATCGTAGAGCTTCTCAAGAAAGGGCGCTTGAGAGAGTACCTCTCTGAATAGGGGAGATAGATATATGGGCTCGACAAAGAGCAAAGAGGACGAAGAGATAACTAAGCCCATGAGAAGACGCCATCACCACCACCTATCAAGAAGGTAATTGGAGCCATTTATGGAGGCTCAGTTTTTAGTGGCTATTCTACAAATCAAATGAGGGTGCACCAATGGAAAGCGAATCAGGCGACTACAAGTTCATCTCATAGTGAACATAATGAGTATGAACATAATGAGTGTGAAATTTTGTTTCGCAGTGACGAGGTGTTTGGGCTCGACACCCCCCATGACGACGCCCTTGTTATCAAACTCAACGTCGCGAACTGTGAAATAAGCAGAATATTGGTTGATAATGGCAGCTTAACCAACATCTTTTTCTGCTCAATGCTGAAAGAGATGGAAATCAGCGAAGAGGAAATCGAGAAATTCCTAACATCGTTGGTAGGTTTCAATGGCGAAGCAACAACGACCATAGGAAGAATCAAGCTTCTAGTTTATGTAGTGGGGGAAAACAAGTTGACCAGTTTTCTAATCATGGATTGCCCTTTGGGGTATAATATCATTTTGGGATGGCCTTGGATACATGCCATGAAGGCAGTCCCATCGACGTACCACCAAACAATAAGGTTTCTGAAGAAGTGAGGTATTTGGGAGATTCGAGGAAGCCAGGAGGCAGCAAGGAGCTGTTATGTCACGGCTGTGAAGCAGAAAAGGGCTCAATTACAACATAACAAGATGAACAACAACAGCTGCATTGAATCAATTCTAGAGCAGCTTGAAAAAGTCCAAATCGACCCGCAAGATGAAAGGTGTATAGTGAAGATCGGATCGTAGCTCGATGCAAGTATAAAATCCAAAATAATTGATTTTCTAAAAACCAATGTTGATTTTTTTGCATGGTCCTACGTAGATATGCTTGGAATCGACCCGAGTATAATCTCTCATCGACTAAACGTCGATCTAGACCACAAACCTATCCGATAGAAAAAGAGAAAGCTTAGAATCGAGCGAAACAACATGGTCAAGGATGAAGTGAGAAGATTACTTGAAGCCGGCTTTATTCACCTCATTTAGTACCTCGATTGGCTCGCCAATGTGGTAATTGTAAGGAAGAAGAATGGGAAGTGGCACATGTGCATCAATTTCACAGATCTAAACAAAGCCTGCTTGAAGGATAGTTACCGTTGTCGCATATCGACTGACTCGTTGATGCAAAGATTGGCCATGAGATTTTAAGTTTTCTCGATGCATTCTCTGGCTACAACCAAATCCTTCTGCATCCTGATGACCAGGAGAAGGCTGCCTTTATAACAGAGCAGGGGATTTTTTGTTTCAAAGTCATGCCTTCGGGTTAAAGAATGCAGGAGCAACTTACCAATGACTTGTCAACATGATGTTTGAGCAACAAATTGGTAAGAATATGGAGGTTTTCATTGATGACATGTTGGTTAAGTCTTTGCAGGCTCATCTCTATGTTTAACATTTACAAGAATGCTTCGACGTTCTTCAAAAATATGGAATAAAGCTAAACCTAGAGAAGTGCACTTTTGGAGTGGCAAGTGGCATGTTCTTGGGATATCTCGTCATGAAGTGAGGAATCGAGGCGAATCTCGATTAGATTAAAGCATTTCAATTAGTGCCTTTTCTGAGAACCAAGCGAGAAATTCAAAAACTAACCGGTCGAGTAGCAGCGCTAAGTCGATTTATTGCCAGATGCTCTAACAAATGTCTTCCTTTTTTTCAGTTTCTCAAAAAGAATATGAAGCTTGAATGGAACGAACGATGTGAATAGGCCTTCCAAGAATTGAAGAGGTACTTGACAACTCCACCAATCTTGTCGAAGCCAAAAGAAAGTGAACCGCTCTACCTATACTTGGCAGTTTCGGAGACGGTAGTAAGTTCAGCCCTTGTCCAAGAGGAAGATGTGGTCCAAAAGCTAGTGTTCTTCATGACCCACACCATGTTGGACGCTAAAATCAGGTACTCCATCGTTGAAAAGCTCGTGCTTGCACTTGTTATGTCGGCTTGAAAACTCCGTCTGTACTTTCAAGGCCACACTATTATGGTGTTGTTGTCGTACCCAATGAGAGCAATTTTACACAAACCGAATGTCTCTAGTAGAATGACGAAATGGGCCATCAAACTAATAGAATTTGACATCAAATACAAACCTCAGACAGCGTTGAAGGCTTAGGTGCTTGCAAATTTTGTTGTTGAACTAACTTGCAGGGTTGAAGAACATGAATCAAGCACATGGATTGTGCAAGTCGACAGATCGAGTAATGAAAAAGGGTCAGGAATAGGAGTAGTTTTGAAGTCTCCAACTGACGAAGAGATCGAACAGAGCTTTGGATTGGGATTTAGGGCTACTAACAATGAAGCCAAATACGAGGCCATGATGGTTGGTACAAGGCTTGCTGCTGCATTGGGGGCTACTAAACTTTTTTTGGAAAGCGACTCCACATTGGTTGTTAACTAACTGAATAGAGAATTCAAGGCATGAGATGAGAAGATGCTTCTGTACTTGAGTTTAGTTAACAAACTGAAGGCACAGTTCGATCATTTTGAGGTAAAGCATATACCACGAGAACACAACTTTAGAGCCGATGCACTCGTAAACGTGGGATCAGCCGTTGAAGTGAGCGAAAGGACAATAATCCCTTTGGAGCGAATTGACAGCCGTAGCATTATGCCAGTCGAGAATACAAGTTATGTTGACCTAAGAGATTATTGAAGGACGCCCATTCACATGTACATCAGTGATGGCTGGCTTCCTAAAGACAAGCAGACTGCAAGAAAGATCAAAGTACAAGCTGCAAGATACTGCTCGATTTATCTCCATTGCCTTGGGGATGACGAGGTCGAGAAAGTCATTCGAGAAGTACACAAGGGATTATGTGGAAATCATTCAGGTGGGAGGTCATTATGTAACAAGGTGAAGAGACAAGGATTCTACTGGCCAACCATGAAAAGCGACTGCGAGAACTTCGCCCGCAAATGCCACAGTTGCCAGAGGCACGTTCCCATTATGCATCAACTAGTAGAAAAGCTTTCTTCAGTCAATTTGTCGTATCCTTTCAGGAAGTACTCGATGGACGTAGTTAGATTGTTTCCTCCGGCACTTGGACAAGTCAAGTATTTGTTCGTCCTCATAGATTATTTCTCTAAATGAGTTAAAGCTGAAGCTTTTATGGGCATTAAAGAATGAGATGTTGAAAGATTCATTTGGAGGAATATCATCTGTTGGTTCAGAGTTCTAAGAGAGATAGCCACTAATAATGGCTCTCAGTTAATCTCATCGTCTTTCAAGAAGTTCTTTTGCGATTAGGACATTATTTTAAGCTTCTCAACACCAAGGTACCCGCAAGGAAATAGACAAGCAGAAGAAATGAATATGGGTTGAGGAACTCCTGAGAGTGCTATGGGCCTATCAAATCACTTCAAGAAGGGCGACTGATGAATCCCCTTTTTTGCTTCTATACGGAATAAAAGCCGTTATTCTAGCTGAGATAGTCACACAGAATCTTTGAGTCAATTATTCTCTACTAAACGAAGCAAAAAATGATGAAATGATGCATGATGCACTGAACTTGATGGATGAGAAGAGGGATAAGGCTTTCTATCGCCTACGTTGCTACCAACAAGCAGCAGCCAGATATTACAACTAGAAAGTGAAGCTCAGGAAATTCCAGGAAGGGGAGCTCGTGCTTAGAAAAGTCTTTTAGAATACAAAAGAGGCTAACATTAGAAAATTGGCAACTAATTGGGAAGGACCTTATCAAATATAGTCGGTTGTTCGAGATGAAGTATACAAGCTAGAGAAGCTGGATGGATCCCTCATCACCAAGAGTTGGAATGCAAATCATTTGAGGAAGTACTGCGTGTAACTTTTTTGATCTTTTATGTAAGTGAACTATATTTGGCTTGATCCTCATACAAGGGGTACGTAGGCAGCTCGTATACAATATAAACGAGTGCAGTTGTATTACTATTTTGAATTTTATTTCCTCAAAATATATAAATTGACAAGTTCTTTCTTTAGGAATCGTAGCTAAGCTTTTTGATAAGCTTCGGACTTGACTAGTTCGATCCGAACTCGCATTGCCGTCTTCATGGCCTCAACTTTGGACTCGACCAGTTCAATCTGAACTCACATTGCCATCTTCATGGCCTCAACTTCGGACTCGACTAGTTCGATTTGAACTTACAAGATGCCACCTTCATGGCCTCAACTTCGGACTCGACCAACTCGATCCAAACTCTCGCATTGCCATCTCATGGCACGAATGTGGATCCCACCAACTCGATCCGTAAGCTTTTTATCCTACTATTATCATGGCTTTACCACGGATACGACTAGCTCGGCCCGTTCACTCTCGCCTTGCCATTTTCATGACCAACTGCGAATCTGATCAGCTTGATCTGTATTCCTTCATCTCGCCATCTTAATGGCTTAGCTTTGCATTTGACTTTATCGAGCCAACTATTTTCCATGGAGATCTTAATGGCTTCAATCTGTTCAATTAGTACGACTCGCACTACTTTAATTATGGTTCAAACTCAATCAATTTGATCCGATAGCGTGCTTAATAATTGGCTTCGTAATCGGGGCTTATAAGATTAAGAAAACTCAATCAACTCTTGGAGTTCAGTTTTACATTTTTGTTGTAACTTAATTCAAGTCCTTGATCTTAAGGATATTTCTTGACCCAAAGCCATGCTCAGTCCGATCAATTCTAAAAGAGTGTAATATCATAATATTATTTATGTGGCTCTACAATTGTGTTAAGTTCAATTTATGTTGGAATAGCGGCCCCGTTTTATATTATAACAATCCCTTTGGATTGCATACTTCTATTTTTCATGTTAGTGGTCTGATTGCTTTTCGGTTAACTAGAGGTTAATTGATGCATAAGGTATGAAAGCATAGTTAATTAAGTGCTGAAGCCTAAAGTTAAATTTCAATTTGAAGTTTTCTTCAATGGAATAAAATGTTCGATACAAATAGAGCAAAAATGGCAGTTCAAATATAAAATCTTTCAAGGAATCTCTCTTTCTGCAAGTTGAGCATCTTCAACCTCAGTCAACTCAACAAGTGGAGGCTCAACATTTTCACCAGCTATAATCGGAGCGGCATCAGACTCAGGGGTAGGAGGCTCTATAAGAACATCTTCATGGCTCGAAACGACTTGGACATTCTGGTCATCTGTCAACAATAATTCTTGGAGATCCTTGATTTCTTCGTAGATTGTTTCGATGCTGAGTTAGCCCTATTTGAATTATATCAAGGCCTCTAGTCGTGCCCTCAAGGAAGAAGTTTCGTGGACCTCAAACGGCTGCTCCTTAACTTCCTCGATGTCCTTGTCTTTCGTAGTCACTGCCTTCATCAGGACGTTGACTTTTTCATTAGAAAGTTGAAGGCTACTAGCCAAGTTCAGCACCTTCTCATTTGACCTGTTCAATGCATCAGCCGCATCATTGAGCTCCTTTTGTTTGTCATCCCTCTCGGTCTTCATCTTCTTCAACTCCTCTTTTAGCTTCCTGCTTCTCAGCAGCTCTTGCTTATACTTGTGAACAGCCTTGTTTGCGAACAGATTGTGAAGTAGAAGAGCCTACACGATTGGATTTCAATATTGAACGATACAAGCAAATAGAATTAAACTTACATTAAAGATGAACCTGTCCCATCGCTACAGCCGATTCATTGTAAAGCTAAGCAAACGGCATCCCACCAAGAAGCTCCTCATCTTTGTCGAAGTAAAAATTGATGGCCGCTCTTGTTGCGGCCTCCTATCTTGCATGATACTGACATCTATTGGGATGTCAAGGGTCTTCTTGGGAATCCCTTGTTTAGTGTCCCTAGTCGAAGTTGAAGCCTCAATGCTTTTTCTTTTCTTTGATAATGGGGGCTGTATGTCGAAAAGAGGAGGAGGAGGAAGATCAGACGAAGTTTAAGGGGTCACTTTTTTTGTGGCCGATGGTTATCTAGAGTCCTTTATTTTCTTCGTAGTTTTTCTATGGCTCTCTTCTTTCGTATCTCGCCAACTGAGGGCAATGTTACCTTCATGGTTGACGGTGCAGCTTCTACGAGATGAATGTCCTCATTAGATGAGGTGTAATATATTTTGACAGACCGTACAGCCGCTGAAGTGCACCGCGGCATATAAAGATCCAATCGACTTGTTTTAGAAATCAAATAGGAATACCTGTGGGGATTTCTCTAAATCTCTTCCAAATCGAAGACCTCTAGAGTTGATCAGGTTGTGAGATTTCAACCTAAGTCTGTCCCTTCAAAGCTAGTAATGCATCCAACCTCGCTTAGAATCTCTCTCCGATTGGTGCCGGATGATTCAATTCGTAATCTATAAGGAGAAGAGATTGCTTATGATTAGTTGGAATTACTGCTTGAAATGTAAGTACTAATGGAACTTACCAATATGACCAAAAGCAAATGGAAAGGGGAATCGAGTAGTTAATTCGAAGGAATCGCGGTTGATCGACATAAAAAAGTAACATTCTTCCCAGTGCCTATCCACATTTACAAATTATATAATGAGTTGCTTTGAGTGCCTATAAACGAAGTAGAAGCGGCCTAAATTTTTGTTGTTCAGCTTCAGATAGTAACACCTAAGGAAATCATATATATCAAAGTCAATTCTAGCCTCCCCTATCAAAACCATGAGGGCGATGAGTAGTCAAACATCGTTCGGTATAAGCTGAGTCATGGAAATGTAAAAGTGTCTGGTGATCTCGATCATAAACTTAAAAATCGACAGTCGAAGGCTGAGTTCAAACCATTTGGTATAAACACAAAACCAATTATCATTTTTCATATCTGCTCACTCCCTAGAATAAGGCAAACAGATTTCAACTGAAGTCGGTATTCCATACTTTGCTCTTAAAGTCAATAAGTCCTCCTCTGTCAAAACAGACTCTAGGTTCTTAGTAAAAAATGACACCACTTTGGTTGGAGAAATGTATTTCCTCCTTTCGAGCTGTTCGACGTCGTTGACCGTCTTTGACAAACCCGCTAGTTGGCTTCATTCTACTCTTTGGCTCGATGTGTCTTCGCTTGTCTTGGCTTCGGCCATTCTCATGCTCGATTCGATCATGCTTTGTTGATGGATCATTTCATCCACTTCTCTTTCGTCGTTACTCGACTAGTGGTCCTCACCGCTGCTAGAACTCGAATCAATGATGACTGCCTTTAACATCTTCATGGAAATAGGACTGTCAAAGGCAAGCTAGGGTTTCAAAGATCAAAGGGTTGAAGAATCCTAAAACTTGGAAGGCTTCAAATAGTTCTTGAGTATTCTAAGGTCACGACAGCCAAACAAGTCTAGCAGTCACTGATTTTCTTATGAAATGAAGCGTGTTTGGTATCAAAATGCTCAGAATTGGGAGAAAAACAAGATTACGAAAGAAAAATTGCAAGAAAATTAGAAGAAGAGAAGAAAATCTTACCTGAAAATCTTGGAGAAACTAAGAGAAACAGAAAGAAAATCACCCTGAATTCGAAGAGAGAGAAATGGAATGAAAAGGTGAGGAAGAGAATGAGTTATATATCACCCTAGGGTACCAGATCAATGGCTAGAACTGATTCAAGGCCATCTGATCCAAGGGCTAGGGTTACGCGTCTTTTCGAGTTCCTACTCAAACCGAGGGGGTGTCCTTTCGAATCAAGCGCGTGCGTCAGTGTTGCAACGGTTTTTAATGAGCTACCCATTGCGCGATGACGCATGTTGCAGGTTATTAAATGTCATGATTTTCTAGGAAAAGATAATGATTCAAGTACGGGTGTAAAAGATAACAAAATCACATGCCACCAGTTTAGAGGCTTGATTTTCACTCACTCCTATAGTCCATAACATCGACTTAGGAGTAAGGGGCTACCTGTTGGGGTGTAATTTGGTCCGGCCCAAATTGTCCATGGGCCCTATGGCCCAATAATGGAGATGACTGAATGGATCGAACGAGGCTAGCCCAATTGAATCAGCCATTTAATTCAGTTCGTATAGCTCGATTACTTCTTTTGAAAGCTTTTCATTTGGGATAATTCATGCTCTCTTCAAGTCTTCATTCAATCGGATTGATTGTCTCGATTCGACGGTTAATAGCATGTTCTGGTAGTTAAAACACGTCTAGTCGTGGACCAAAACGTAGGGGAGGCATGATTTTATAGCCAATCGCCAATCGATACGTGTCCTACTACTGCGGTTACTAATAGTGCTCTAACCCACTCCGCCAGACGGTTAAGGGCCATGATTCTTTCTCATCCTCTATATAAAGGGAAATGTTGCTTTGTAATAAGGGACATGAAAAAAAACATACTGAAACCTTGCCAATTTGCTTTCTCATTTCTTCTCTTGTAATCTGTACTTAGAATTCTATAGTGAATTACAGTGGACATAACTCTTTATTAACAGGGTGAACTACTATAAATCTTGTGTTTTTCTTATTTTAGCATTATTTTGCTCATTTTATTCTAATCTTGCACATATACTCGAGTTAACATGTTCATTTAACGATGATTTGAGGGCCTAAGTTTCTAATAACTCAATTTGGAATTCCAACATCTTAATCGTAGATCCACCGTCTACACAATTACGTTGTTACCACTTTTAAGGAATTAATGTCATTATGTTAGGTTTCTGAACATAAGTTTTAGGAAATGGTAGGAAATGGTCATGATTTCCTGCATGGAATTAAGATTTGATAAAGGATTTTTATTCTTTTAAAAGTTACATGTTAAGAATCCATTTGAGGAAAATTTTTATTCCGTAATTTTCAGTACTTTATGTTAAAATATGTTGAGATTACGATTATATTCAAGTTAAGTAACGGCCATGTAGGCGAATCATCACAACCTAAGTAGCATTATACTTGCGGTGAAGCCATATGTCAACATAATTTCTAGTCCCAAAGCTAGGTCAGCCTCAACGAAACCAAACTTATCATATGTCTAAAATTATCTCTACAACTCCATACAACTCTCAATGCCAATAAGTCAATGATTAGATAAAATCTATAACATGATTCTTTAGGAAAAAAAAAAAAAAACCTTAGTAGATAATCATTTTATCACTGGCCAATTGCTAGAAACATGTAATGTGAGCAGACATATATCCAAACGATGAATCCTCTAAACATCTTATGCATCTCTAAACGTATGAACCTATGTCATGGAAAATAGGTAAACAATCCTAATTTAAGCCATCTAATTCTTTCATGATAGTCCTTATGGAAATAATATATTGTAATTCAATAACTCGACAACATCCCTAGTAGTTATGTTAAACTTCAAATGTACATACTCATATTCCTAACATTAAATAATATGGTTCTTAAAGCAACACATGTCTCATTGTGGGCACTAGAGTGTGATTTGTAACCTTAAACACAACAATCATGTCTAAAGGTCAAGTTCTTAGACTCTATCTACTCGATCCTTGACGTCACTACAAAACTTGATCCTTATTTTCCCATAGAGTCCCAAGAAGCAGCCTTGGCAATTTAAACTAAAAAAAATCACCTATTTTCATTCTAAAATTCATAGATAAGAGGACGTAAGCTTAGTGCATTAGAAAAGAATTTCTTGAATCTTAACTAGAAGAAAATTTTGGACTTTATCAAATCTTTTTCAAACTTATGATCTCGAGATGTGCTTTCTACCAAACAAACAAGTTATAAATGATTACCAATCTTCTAAAAGGGCCTCAAATGCTTAAATGCCTAAGGTATAAATTTGAATGGGAAATGACCTCAAGAATACCTCATATTATAGTCTCCTTAATTGCTTAATCTCATTTGTTGTCTTAGTCATTATTTGGCTTAAAATCCTCAAGATAACTAGTCCTTATAAACTCATGTCTCTATCAAACTTTAAAACTTTACATGTAGCTTTCTTAACTAAGTTTTTATCCGTCACATGGTCAATTGGAACACTAGATGATGAGATTGATCCTCACTTGGAGTCAATAACAAAATAATAATATAAATAATAATGATAATAACTATAATAGTAATTATAGTAGTAACAAAAAAAAAAAAAAGAAATGACAAATATGTCGAATGGGACTAAACTTTTATCATTATTTGGCTTTCTCAACTCAGAGTAAATTACACATTATACATGTGGGTTGACTTCTGCCAATAAGGAAAAAAGGCCAGTAATTATAAGCTATCATAATAACCTCAATCAAGAGAACGATATTGTTATAATGATGATTTGGAGTAAATTAAAACTTTAAAGTTAAATAATTGACACCTTAATCAAAATAACATAACTTAAACCTCACGATTTGGATCTGGAAGAACCTATAGGTTATGGCCTACTGTGCCCCCAAGTGTTTATAGCAGCTCTTGGGTGTTCTTCTCGCAACACGGTTTGTAGTAGAGTCATCATTATTCGAGGTAAGAAGAAGAGGTTTGGAAATCCTATGAAGTTAATTCAATTGTATAAACTATCACCTAGGATGATGGATGTTTTGGCTTATCAAAATAAGTGACAAAGTCCTAAGAGTATACATGTTTTAGATCCATGCCTAATGTACTTGTTTAACTCAATTCTCAATCAAAAACATATACCTTGGAACAAGATGGTATGACTAAGAAATGGGATTAGAATCCTCAAACCTTACTATTACTTAGAGGCAACAGGATGCATGAAATAGAATTAATGACAAGGCCTTACAACTTATGACCATCTTTTAGAATTTCATCACGATCATGAACTTCACTCTAATTCACTCTTCTCCTAAAACGTAATGTGTTATTCCCTATCCCTGTCAATGTTCCTCCTAGGATGGTTTATCTTGCAAAATATAGATGAATAATTTTTTTTTTAATTTGGCCTCTTAAAATAATTCTCCTCTTAGATATCCCCCAAAAATCCAACAATTAACAAGCGTGTCATATTTCCTAAGTATCTTAAGGATTACCGTCCTAAGGCCATTGCTTACATAGGATATTAGGAAAATTCCTCTATTTTTTTTCGTTTTATATCCATCATTATACTACTCTTTCGTATGTTAAAGGACATATTGTTCTTTCTTAAACCTAACATGCAATATATCATTTTCTTCTATCCAGTAATCCTCATACACTTATAGTCGTCATATATACCATATAGGATTATGAAAAACTAAACCTGAATATTCCACCGGTACACATAGCACCATGATTCATCGTAATTTAAAACTCAAAACTGATTAAGTATAATCTCAAATCTCCTATGAGCAACTTATAATCAAGGTATATCTATAGGAATGCAACAAGAATGTGTCACCTCGATGTTCTATTAATACTTCCCTAAGGGAATCTACAAAACCACTTATTAATATATATCGACTTATCAAGTTTCTAGAAATTAAATGTTGTGGTATGTAAATAGAATTCCTATACCAGATCCTTGTCTCCTAGGCCAAGTTGTAAATTTCTCAAAATTTCCATCTTAAAAAATACAAGATTTCTCAGTTATAGTAGAAATATAAATCATGGCAGAACTATAAATTATAACATCTTTTTTTTTTAATTTTTATTCAATTCTTCTACTTAAAAAGATCTTCATCCTCAAGGCCTTCTGTCAAGTCGACATCTATACCTCATAAATGTCGTCACATAATAGACTCTTAACTTTATTGTATAGTGTACTCGACAAGTATTGCCATGACACATGTCCCATCAATGTAAACTATTTAAACAAAACAATATTTTCAAAACCTTTAGGAAAGAAAAGTATTTAAATGATAACGTATTTCAAAGGCTTGCATGCTTTGTTATATCATAAAGAAAAAAAGAAAAGTGTTTGTTTTTTATGGAAGAATTTAATTTCAAATTAGAGAAAACTGGTTATAAATCGTTTGCCATGTCAATGTCAGATGTTATTGTGAACAGTCATCCTCAATATTGGTTCATTCAACTCTTAATCAGTGATCATTTCATTGAATCATACTGATTCTTCTCCTAATTCTTCAAAACAACTTCCCATCAGCTTTGTGAGTGATTTTGCAGTTTCACAAGAGAGTAGTAAACACCATGACGTCCACTAGCAAGTAACTCAGAGTGTTATCCTTGTTCTGTGACCTTCCCATCCTTTATCACAGCTATGGAGTCTGCCTTTTGCATGGTGGACAAACGGTGAGCTACAACCACACATGTTCTCTCAACCATCATCTTCTCCAATGCCTCTTGGACTAGATTCTCCGACATGCTATCGAGGGCACTTGTCGCCTCGTCCAAGAGAAGGATTTTTGGGTTCTTGAGTAACTTTATGTATCAGCTTGCTGTGTATGTAAATAACCCATATCTAATAACAGAGGCAGCTTTGTCTTTACCCTCTCAAGCCATTCTTCCATCAACCATTGGATGCTCATCCCACCGTCACCATTCATGATAGTTTCTCCACTTGCTTTTTTTTTTTCTATTTCTTTTGTTTTGCAAGGTCCATTACGGTTGTTCAGTGACAGAACGGGTCTAGAAGCCACATTCTTTGTTCCAATTTGGGCTTACTCATCCTCTTTACACATTGGAGGTCTTGTTGAAGTCACTTTGTACTGACTTGCCCCTCGTCCCAACCACGTCATCATCATTACTAACGAATCGAAGGCTAACACATGTACTTCCTTGACAAGTCACGCGTCGTGGATCTACTTGACCCCAATAATAATTATAAATTATTTTATAATTAATTTATTTTTGATTGATATTTGATATGTAATTTAGAATTCTATAATTCTAAATTAAATAATTAAATCAATAATTTCACTTGTCCAAATAGCGCTTACAAGGATGGCGAGGACTAACGGATCCATTATCTCAAGCTTTAATATAACCAATATCATAATTAAAATTAGTATATTACTCATTTATAAATTCCAATGTAACTCCACTAAATACTTGGAAGCACTTTTGAAATTATAGATAATTACTCATTTCATGATTAGAAATTGTACAATACACGATGCTTAGTCATCAACGGGTTCTTAAAAACCATCGTGCTAAGTAGGGAACAACACGTAAAGAGTGCGCGTGAAATGCAAAAACCACCATGGTAGTGAACGGAAGATTCTACGACGGTTTTTTTAAAAAAGGTCATGTTAAGCAATATATTACACGGCGATTTTTAGTAAAAACTGTCATAAAAGATAATTAGCAAAATTTTAAAAGCCCACCTTCATTACAATCAGTGAAATTTTAAAAGCCCACTCTCACTTTCTTTCTTAACACTCAAACCCAACTCTCTCTCTAAACCCAGCCTTCTCTCTCTAACTCTCAAACCCTCTCCCTCTTTCTACCATGACCGTTGGTGTTGTTGTCTTTGCTTCGATCTAATGTGTTGCCATTTGCCCCAAGGCCTCCACGACCCACAAGTTCGTCACCATCTCTCGTTTGTAAAGGTTATTTTCTCTAAGTGTTCTTCTCCCCAATCTCGGCCTACACGACCCCACCATCACCGTTAGCCTTACCACTTTTTATTGTTTAGTTTTTTAAATTAAATTTTTAGTTATATAGTTTTGGTTTTAATTATTTATGGTTTGTGTGAATTAATTTATGTTCCTTAGTTCTAATTTTAGTTTTAGTTTTAGTTTTAATTAAATTTTATGTATTTGTGTATGCGTTTGTATATGCGATGCCTACCACATTTTTGATGAAATCCTCTATGACCATCATAGCAATTATTTATGTTTTTAGTTGCTCAAAATGCAATAGCAATTATTTAGGATTTGTGTGAATTTATAATTTTTAGTCATATAGTATGTTAATTAGTTTTGTAACTTAGATTTATTAGTTTTAGTTTTTTATTATTTTTCTTTTCTTTAGAGTTAGTTTTAGTTTTATAAAACTAATTAGTTTGTTTTAAAATTAATTCTATTAATTTATTATGTTAATTTTTTTTATTTTTGTTATTTAATATCTAGTTTATGGATAGAATTATTGTTGTTTTGTGTTACTTATGTTAACATTTGTTATTTAGTTAATGTTTGTATATGTGTTTGTGTGAATTACAATCTATATGTGTTTGTGTAAATTACTTTTTACACGTGTTTATGTATGTGTTTGTGTGAACTCCTTTCTACATGTGTTTGTGTAAATTATTTAGGGTTTAGTTTTAGTTTTAGCATTGTTAGTATATGTTTGTGTGAATTATTATTTTAGCATGATTTCTTAGATATCAGTAGTAGAGTGGATATACAATTTTGTGAAAATTTTATAGTTCAATGAAAATATATGATTTTGTAATCAGAGCTTTGTATTAATGGGTAGCATGGGACTGGTCATCCTATGAGAAATTAAAAATTCTGGTAATTTGTTTTTTTGCTAATGACCAATTTTTTACGACGGTTTTTAGAGACTATATTTTACACGGTGGTTTTTACAAAAAAGGGTCATCTAAGGATGTAAAAATCGTCATGTAAAGTAGAAAATTACCAAGATTATATGACGATTTTCAATGAAAACCATTGTAAAATTTGCCCATTCCACAACAGTTTATTCTTAAAACTGTCATGACAGCCTCCTATAGAACACCCTCAATATCCGCTATTAGTGGTATTTAATGACGGTAAAAGACTATAGTGAAAAGTCTCTTCGTGCCCACAATGGATGAGATCATGACAGTGTTTTGACCATTGTGAATGCTTTCCACAATGGTTTTAAACCGTTGTATAATCCTCGGCTTTTAGTATTGTTTCTAAGAGTCATCCATTTGATATAACCATTGCTTATCAGTTGATCCTCCATAAATAATACATAATTAAAGTTAGGTTAAATCTGTTAACCTCTCTAATTACTTTTTTATCCTTGAGTGTTAATGATTCTTTAATGAATAATAAATTCATGGACTTAACCACAAATTAAGCTATCATATTATTCAAAACCCGAATCAACACTCAAGAAAATTATTTATTTGCTTTTTGTTAAAGAAAGAATAAATTCCTTGTAATATTAACATTTTTAGCTATTTACTTTATCGGGCCTCCAAAATATAAGAACTAAGATTAGATTCTTGAATGCATACCAAGTAAATCAAAATATATAATTCCACAAATAAAAGTCTATTAATAAGATCATTTGTCGATGTGACTAGAACTTGTTATATTTGATGGGAATTATTAGCTGTCATATTATATCATGACCTCGTCCTACATAATCACTTTATGTATAATGCACTCAATTTAATGACTCACTATATTAATTATTTAGATAATACTATTTTGTTCTTAATGAAAATGACATGCACTAATAATATTCAATTAAAGATTTTATACTTTAATTGAATTATTAATTGTAATTGTTAATTATATGTTACTTCCTATTTTAATTATCATCCTTAAAAATTTTCCTCTTGTATATAACACCTATCTACAACATTTAAGGCTATATAGATAATTATGAAATTTTAATGATATTTATAAAGTATTTAAAATACATACACTTAAATATAACAAAAAATTCCTTTTATTTATTTACAAATATGTCATTTACAAAACATCATATGTTTTAAGGGCCTTTATTGTCACAAATATTACATAAGTTTCCCCACAACCATAATGAGAAAACCAACAAATTAAAACATATTCAAATACACCAAAAGCGACATTATTCGTCAAGCATCACATTATTCGTCAAGCATCAATCTCCTTCTTCTTCTTCTTCTTCTTTTTATGGTCCAAGCCTCACTCTTAACAACAGACAAACAGCAAACATTCAAGACAACTGGGATATTTCCCCACACACACACATCTAAAAGTTATATTTCACCTTGAAAAAGCAAAATCATTTAATGTTGGAAAAGCTCATAGTTACGCTGAGGAACCTTTCTAAATATTGCCATCATGAGATCAAAGTAGAGAGACAACTGCGCAAAAGCAAAAAAAGTAATCGGCAGGCACAACGCCGCGTACAAGGGATACGCGACATATTTGAACTTCTCTGTCAGGATGAATACATGTCCGGCGCAGAAGGAGACCAACATGGAGGCTATAGATGCAAAGAGTGAGGTCAGGCCTAGCAAAAGCTTCCGGGGCAAGTCCTTCGCGAAGTCTTTTTCTTGGTACCGAGAGGTGAGGATGGAAAGGAAGAAAACGAGGGCAGTCACCGAGAAGCAGAGAGCAATAAGGGATGAAATGGCGAAGGCGTTGAAGGCAGGTTCTTCTCCCAGCGTCGGCGTGCCTTTCTCCTCCTTGACACCACCAGGTATAGCTGCAGAAGTTGCAAACGCCACGGTGGCAACAAGGGCTGCAACAACGGAGCAAGACTCGGAGGTCTTGGAGAGCCATTCACTTCCTTCTTTGATTAGATCTTGGTGTGATGTAAGAAAGAGCTGGTTTGGGGTCTCGTTTTTGCTGTTGTAAAGGGTAAAAAAATTTGGTGGCATGCTGTTTTTGACAAACTGCAGATCAAGTCATCAACAGCTCTTAAAAATATTATTTGAATTCGATCCTTCAAATAATATATAAGGCCTAGTAAAGGATTAGCCTTCAAAATTTTGATATGTAAAATTTGATGATTACTGTTCATCATCCTAAATATTTGGGAAAGGTTTATTCTGTCCACATACTTCAGTTGACTATTTGAACATCTCCATAAATAATCCTGACATAGAATGACAAAAAAAAAAAAAAAAAAAAAAAGACAACAATAATAGACTTAATGGCCTAATTAAAATTAATTTTAAAATGCAAATTAAGGGTATACCCCACTCCATACGCACCCACATGCCATATCCCCAAATAAAAAAGGTCTTGGTGTACAAACTTTATCTATTTTAAAATCTATTAAAAAAACCCCTTACTTTTCACCGACTATTTCAAAAAATCCCATGAAGGCATGTTAAATTTTCCTGGCTCTTCGCAACAATTGTTATGTTAACTTTTTTTTTCTTTGTTATTTTATTTCGTTCTTATTTTTTTTAGTTGCCAATGATTTGAGCTTAGTTTCTTTGCTATACCATTCGTCATATGTTAACAAAAATTTATCATTCTTCGCCATGTTTCTTTTGCCGTTTGTTTTGTTTTGTTTTGTTTTTGCTATTTGCGTTTATATTTTTTTTTCTTAGTTGTTTCTTTGCCCATATTTTTCGTTTATAATTTTGGTAATAGTATATATTTTAAAAAATATATAGTAGTAAGTATATAATGTTTAAATTTACAAAATTTTCTTGAAAAAATTCCTAAAGCTTCAACAACAAAGAGAGAGAGAAATAAAATTATTAAAATAACAAAAAAGAAAATGGTGTGTAAAAAGAAAAATGAAGTGGCTTAGAAACAATAACCTTATGAAAATGTAAATGACAATTTTGGAATCATGTAATTAGCAAATTTAATATATTATAAAATTATATGAGGTGTGTCTTTAGATTGGGTGCAGAGATATATATATAAATATATATAAATATATAGATATATATATGCTAATCGGACGTTTTAGTGCAAGTAAAAATATACCTCAAACCACTTGATTTCCCATTGCATCTGTAACGCACTGCCAGGAATAAGCCAAGGCCGATGCTCTAGAGATTGATTGGCCGCAAGGTGCAATGCACTGTTGCCTTCGCGATCCACTTGATTGAAGACGTTTTCCTTTGGGAAAACTTTCTTTTTGTTGAGTTGGATTAGGAGATCATAAACGTGGGGTTGTCTGTTCTCAACCGCCAATAGAACCACATTCTTCCGACTCGAGTCCACATCTTGGATCGCTACTGGATAATCTTCTAGTATTTTTGCTACCATTTCTACTATTCCCGTCTTTGCTGCGATTAATATCGGGCCTGGAAAATGTTGGGTCTGATGCCATAAGCATATGATGTAAAGACATTTTTATATTTAATAAATGGATTAGTTATTTCTTTAAACATTTGTATACAAGTTATTTATGTGCTTTATAAATATCACGAATAAATTTCTTGATTATTTCTGTGAACTTAAATAATATATATATAGGTGTTATATACTAGAAGATAATAAATCAAAATAACGCCTATAATAAATAATTAAAGTTAGGATCTTTAATAAATTATTACTAGTACAGTTCGTTCCCAATCTGGACAGGGCACTCTTCTCCAGTCTATTAATGACTCACAACAAATATAAGCAGATAATTTTTTTATTTTTTTAATTTTTGCTCAAGTAGATAATTTTGCTTACTTGTTAGTTCTTTCCTTTTAGGACCAATATCAAGAATGTCGTCTGGAGACGTTATTTCCGTAACGTCAGTCTTTTTAGGTTCGGATCCTGCAGCATACGACATCTTACTAACCGTAACCAACTCATTCATGATACGTTTAGCCCGTTTGTGTTGCTGTTTCATTTTCTTAATTTCATTTATCCTCCAAATCCCTGCACGTTAGAAAATTGGAAAATAGAAATTAATAATCAATTACATACATATATAGTTATATATACAAACGGCCCTATTAAAGCCACCCGCCAAGCACGTGTCAAAACCAAAAAAAGAAAACGACTCTTTTTCTTTTTCAATTTTTTTTTAATTTTTCGACAAAGGCATTAGGAATAAATTAGGACACATAAAATAATCATGAAAAAATTGATACAAACCAACTCCCAGGATGATAAGCAACGCCTTCATTGTAGAGTAGAAAAGTAAGACCCAGGTGTCATAATTGGGTGGTAAGAATCTTTTTTCTCTTGGCACCTTGTCTTCGTTCGAACCTGGAAAGCAAGACCAGATACTCAGATAGTTATTTATACCGTAAACACTATATAGATTAGCAATATTATTAGTAAATTATTATTTCCTCGAAATTGTAAGAGATGGGGGCGGACGAAGGGACCTGCCCCACCCACTTCTGTGCAAATTAAAATATAAAGTATTATTTTCATAATTACATATACATTCATTTCTTAAAAAAAAATTATACCTTCTTAAAAACATAATTCCATATCTGACCTCTTGCCACGAACTTAGTTTCCCTTAAAACTTAAATATAACCTTTATATTTCCATGATTTTCTCATATTGCTCCCCAATTCCCAACTCCATTTTCTTTTATTTCATCATATTACCACTTTATATTTCATTTTTCTTTTTAAATCGAAGAGAGAAGCAAATACTGATACCAGCCTATCCTAAGTGCTCTATCATTTAGTCTGCCACTCAAATATTGTCAATCTAAAAAAGTTACATAATTTTAAAAGAGTCACAAAATTAAGAGTAAGGTGTTATTTGTAATTACTACCATTTTTTAATTTAAATGGATCTAATTAGTTATTGACATACCACAACACAAGTTTTTGGTGTCTTTTAAGCTTACTTGCTACTAACCAAAATTCTTTTGTGACTAATTTTTTAGTCACACAATGCATGAATTTTTGCGACTACAATGTTTTAGTCGCAAAAGACTTACTATAACCATCTTTCAATGACTAAGTTGCGACTAAAATTTTTTAGCCGTAAAAGGTTTTTTGCAACTAAATTTGAAGCTTTGAAAGATGGAGTGTTAGCGCTTAAAAAGAATTACAAGGAGTCATAATCTATCTGATAAATATGTCCACGAAGACTACTTATATTGGAAAAACTAAAATTCTATGAAGCTGGAATTCTCCGTTGAGGATGGGGAGTTGTTGCTCTGCAGAAGGTGCCATTGATGGTACACTAGTCAACAAGTTGGAGATTGTTATTTTGTAAAAGCTAATTATTTCTCTGGTTGAGAAACAACACACCATTGCTTGGGGTTTGGAATGGAACGGAAGCCCCACTCCCGATGGTGCTGATGGTGGAACTCTCAGAACAAAATTTCATTAAGGGTACATTTTGGATTTTACACTTGTAAATCTTAAAACTTGCTAGGATGTTTGTGTGGGAAGAACTTTTGATATAGAAGTAATAGCATTTAAATACAAAATTTGTTGAACTTTAACAATTAATGCAAAAAGATCAAAACTCGTTTAGGTTTATGCGTTGGTGTATACCCAAGTACCATGTATTCCATACTAATGCTTTGATCCTAGACAAGTTTATTTGTTTGTTGTTTATCCAATCAACACTAAAAGTTGCAATGAAAAAAGTTCCATAACAAGTAGTAAAATATATCTGATACATATGGTACCGGAAAGGATAATATGTTCCTACCTGATTGTTTCTCTTCATCAGCTTTGTTATTTTCTTTCTTATCATTTCGAGGTTTGATTAGACTCTTAACTGCAAATCAAATTATAAAGAAGGCATTTAGAGTAACATTTCAAACAGAATTATTTTTAGTTAAGTGGAAGAAATTATATATAGAAAATGTGTTACTTTTTTATGGAAATGAAAATTGTAATTTATAATTTTATATTATATAAGCTACTCACCAAACATGAAGACGTATTGCAGTTTTCCGATGAAGAACATGCATGTGTCATAGTTTTCTGGGTGTTTTATACTACTGCCGCTTTTATTTTTGCTATCTTCTTCTTTTTCGACGGTTTCCTCGGTCTCGATCTCAATGTCCACAACTTGACCTAGCATATAAATTAAAAAGGGAAATTAATCATATCCATTGTTTATAACTATATTTTGATACAATAAACGTGCCAATAGTTAAATATTTGCGAGGTAAATTGCAGTCTATTCTTAACAAAAACTATAGAGAATTCTTTTTTTTTTTTTTTAATATTAAACTGCAGTAATTACTGATAACAAATATTATGGCCCTTGAAAAAATATCAATTACGAGCAACAGCTAGTTATATGTTGTAACTAAATCCTATTTACTCACCCTGAAAAAAAAATGACGTGATTGGTAAGTAAAATTTTAAAATCTTTCTCTCTCTAAAAGGGAAAAATATATAAAACACCCTTTGTGTTTGTTAAAATACCACTTTTGTTCTTTTTTAGAGGAATATTTAAAATATCCTCCCTTGTTTTTAAAACCATGTACAAAGTAGCTCCTAAAGAGATTAAAATTTTTGGAAAACCATAATTACTCCTTTTTAATCTTCACTAGATATAATTTGAAACATTAAACCAAACTATATACTAAATAAAATTAATCTTAAGAAGTTAAAAAACTGTCAAAAAAATTGAAGTATTTTTTTTAATTCAAATATTTATGTGAACATTTTTAAATTACCTTTTCTTTAATTTTTAAGTCAAGTCATATTTAGAATAACATTTAATATATATATCAGGAAGGATAATTTTGAAATTAAAAAAAAAAATCAATTGCTTCAAGGGTTATTGTGAGTAAGATTTTGTGAACACATATGATGTTTTGCACATTTTGATAATAAGAGGGGCAAAAGTAACATTTGGACAAAACACATGGGGAGTTCTGCAATGGTAGAGCTAGAAAATTTTTTCAGTGGGGACACTATTAAAAAAATAGATACATTATTTTATTGAATGAACATATAGTTATATATTTTCATTATTGAATGGGGGCACAATCATTTTTTTTTTTTGGTAAAAGGAGGAAAAAACAATATCTTTTAATTATTTTGTGGGGGCATGATAAGGATATAGCTAAAATTCTTAACAAATTTTGAGATAAAAGATTCATTTTAAAAAATGGAGTGGGGGCACATACCCCCACTGAAATACATGTGCCTTCGCTAGTGGTGTTTTGGATATTGATTTCATCTAAATATTAAAAATCATTAATTTTCCATATTTTCAGACTTTTAATTTTCAATTATTTAGATTGCAATTGATGATGAAACACCAACAAACAGACATATGTGAAGCAGTGTGTTTTTGTCCAGAAAAAAACGAGGGAAAGAAAGTCGTGTTTAGGGTAATACAAGAAGCTTAATAAGATATAGATTCTTACAGTAGTAAAGGATTCGGTCAAACAACCCAAGAGGGGTGCTACGTTTGAATGCATTGGGCTTATTAGCTAGAATGTGAAGCGGAGACAAACCATTCTCATCCAAAGAGTCCGCAATAATTGGATGTGTCTGAATTATCTTCAGTGCCATACCTAAAGATTAAACACAACTCAAAAAAAAAAAAAAAAAAACCATAAAAACGTTATGAGCATCTGATTTAATTATAATTGAACTTACTTCTGTTGTATGCATACCCCGATTAGAGTTCCGATAAAAGGTATAGAATTTAAATCATCACATCTTAAATTAAAAAGAAAATTATAAAAACTTTAAATAACCAAATAAAAAGAACTATAGTGACACCACATTTCAAATAAAAAAAAATTAAACCACTAAAATATGCATAAAATAATAATTTTACCCCCCAAATGCGTTGTGAGCATCTTAAAAAAATTACTATAATTAAATTGGATCAATGGCTATTGTAGACATTATAAACTAAGCCTAACACATGATTCCATTAGGAAGTGCAGGGTTTAAATCCCCTGCTCAAGGGCAAATTCTTTGGCAAAAACTAAAAAAATAAATCAGACTTTATTTTTTAGCCATCAGATTTAAGCACATCGAACAGTCGGAAACATACCTACCGGTAATGTCCTTGCTGGCGAAAGACCAAAAAAAAAAAAAAAAAAAAAAAAAAAGAAAGAAAGAAAGTTTAACGAATGGTATAATATGTCACTTTAATATTAGTAGAAGCCAAGGGTACTAGTGTGATTTTACTAAAAGAAACGACATTTTGAACACTTACGAAAGTATTCACGAGAGATAGCCATGTGAAGAACTGTACTGCCATCTGATCTTCTTAAAAGCTGTTCTTGTGGGAAGCGAGAGTGGAGGAAAAAGAATGTCTTTTCCTTGCCATTACTAGCTGCCAAGAAGTGAGGGGTCTCACCTTTGTTGTTACGAACGTTTAAGACTCGAGGATGCGATGTAGTAGCTATTTTTGTGCATACTTCAAGGTCTCCTTGGGCAGCTGCCAAATGGAGGGGCGTGTTTCCTTCTGTGTTCACTACATCCACAAGTATGTTGTCTTCCATTTTGTCGTAAATCACATCAAGCAATTTCATTGCAATGTCGCTTCTTACGGTTGAGACTGCTATGTGTAAAGCTGTGTCTTTCAATTTGGTGATTCGAGCACGTCGAGCCAGCGGTGTCGTTTTGTATGTCTCGACGACATGATCCCAGTTGCGTTTCATGACATTGTCGAATAAGGAAGCTTTGAGCGCTTCCAGTTCCTCATGATCTTGGTCTGATGAAGCCGTCTTGTGGTACTCTGGCGTGAACATGGCAAAATCTGGCGTGGACATGGTAAAATCTGGTGTGGACATGGCGAAATCTGTGTTACTTTGGTTTAATAAATGTATGATCTCTCCACCAAAAGCAAGTCTAGTAATATTTCTAAGCTCAGTTGTATATATATATATATATATATATATATATAGAGAATGGGGGAAATTCTTCTAAGGTTCTCTTTGGATGGAGAGAGTAGAAGGGATCAGTAATGTGGAGGATTGAGAGGAATGTTGTAGTTTGTTTGTGTTGTTTGGTAGGAAAGGAGTGTTGAAAAGATGATGAGTGATAGTTATATATATATAATACCTAAAATGTTTATTTTACTATTTTAAGTAATAATTATGTTTGGAATGTAATACAGTCTTTGTAACTTAAATTGTAAATTGGATGACCCAAAATAGAGACTTCTTTTTTATCTTTCCTTCAAACAAATAATAGATTAATGCATTTCTTCCCTTCATCTCTCTCTTGTGCCAAATTCACTATAAAACCTCATTCTTCCTTATTTACACTTCACTACTTGACATGTGTATATAGATTCCCATTTTTTTTAACTACATCTATTAAAAATTAACACATATGATATGAATGGAGTTTAAATTCATTATATGTGGGTACAAATACAAATGCTGCTATATTAAATATGGTTATTATTAATATTTTTCTCTCTTTTATTAGTTTTTTAGCTCCTTTGGATAATAGAAAGTGTCTATTTTAGTCATTATATATCTCTAAAACAGTTGGCTGGACTATAATATACCAAACACCTAAAAGTTTTCTTTTGGTATTCATATTAATTTTTAATTACCTATTTCTGGTCACTGACTTTTAACTAACAACACAACTACAACAAATATTTTCAACAACAGAGCAATACTAAACTAACCCAATTCAAATTTATAAATAAGGAAATAGAAGAAAAACATTAGAAATATAAGCCAAAAAGGAAAATATATGTTTAACAAAGTAGAGAGAGAAAGAAAACCTCTATAAACAATAAACATCGTAAAAATAAGGAACATACTCCGCCAACAAGTGGCGATAGGATAAAGAAGTCATGTTTCTTATATTCTATGGAAAGAAAGAAAAAAGAAAAGAAAGGACATTTGCCAGCTGGGTAGCTTGGTCATTCCATATGTACGGCAAAAGAAAAAAAAAATGTTTAATATCATATGCACAGATTCTTCATGGAGGACCAGTTCTATTTTTCGCTCTCACGCCAAGGGATTTTTTTTTTTTTTTTTTTTTTGCTCAAACAAGTTTTTGTTTACGTCTTTTACTTTTTCTTTAAAAAGAAAATAAAGAAAGATTCTTTATTTTATATGCCTCACAAATGACTTTAAATAGCTTTAAGTTTCTTAGCCTTAATCTTTATTTTATTCTTTGCCTCCAAATTTGTTGTGTAAGCTTTAAATCTTTAGAAGAGAAAAGAAAAGAACAATTAAGATCGGTAAGTGCTTGAATCCTTGTGCCAGTAAAACTATTATGTTATTTCTAGTTTGTGATTTTCTACGGAGAAACTTAAAAAAGAATCAAGGGGAATATCAATACCAAATGCGTAATAACCTATATATATATATATATATATAACTATTTTGTCATTTCTAGTTAATGATTTTCTATGGAGAAACTTACAAAAGAATCAAGGGGAATATCAATACCCAATGCATAATAAGCTACATATATATATATATATATATATATATATATAAGTATTACAAGAACTGTTCTGTGTTCTCAAGTTTTCTAAATTGCTTTTGAAAATAATAGTTTTTAAATATACCCTTAAATATTTTTTTACTCATTCCTTTAAAATATCATTTTCTCATTTATGGCTTTAATAAAAAAAAAATTTAACTAACTGTTGAAACTTGTCAAATGAGTCCATTTTCTTTTTAAAACCGTCTACTTGTTGTTCAAATAATATTTAGAAAATTGTTCCACTGAAAATTCTCATACAAGTCCAATTTTTTGGACTTTAAGTATTGCCTCACAAATGACTTTAAGTAGCTTTAAGTTTCTTAGCTTTAATCTTTATTTTATTCTTTCCCTCCAAATTTGCTGTGTAAGCTTTAAATCTTTAATTAGAAGAGAAAAGAAAAGAACAATTAAGATCGGCAAGTGCTTGAATCCTTGTGCCAGCAAAACTGTTATGTCATTTCTAGTGATTTTCTATGGAAAAACTTAAAAAAGAATCAAGGGAAAAATCAATACCAAATGCGTAATAACCTATATATATATATATATATATATATATATAACTATTTTGTCATTTCTAGTTAATGATTTTCTATGGAGAAACTTACAAAAGAATCAAGGGGAATATCAATACCAAATGCATAATAAGCTATATATATATAAAAGTATTACAGGAGCTGTTCTGTGTTCTCAACTTTTCTAAATTGCTCTTGAAAATAAAATATGCCCTTAAATATTTTTTTTACTCATTCCTTTAAAATATTATTTTCTCAATTACTGTTTTGATAAAAAAAATTAACTAATTGTTCTGTTGAAACTTGTCAAATGAGTCCATTTTCTTTTTAAAACCGTATACTTGTTCAAATAATATTTAGAAAATTGTTCCACTGAAATTTCTCATACAAGTCCAATTTTTTGGACCAAAAAAGAAAAAAAAA
Source organism: Artocarpus hirsutus (assembly GCA_946598075.1). NCBI lineage: Eukaryota > Viridiplantae > Streptophyta > Magnoliopsida > Rosales > Moraceae > Artocarpus > Artocarpus hirsutus. The sequence continues at coordinate 74,344 of CAMOHE010036808.1, forward strand.
ACTTTTCCTCATTGTTGTTTAACAATCTCGACCAAAATATCGGTACTTATTTTACTTCAAGTTTTTGGAGGTTGAAAACATGCTTACTTTGGCCTTAATTCTTGTGTGAAGTAATCTTGCAATTTTAAATGATTCTTATTAAACGATTTTTCTCTAGTATTCCTTCCAAAATAATATCTATCAAATATATCTTTATTTAAATATTCTCTTCCATATGAAACATTAATTTTTTTCAAATATGATGCTAATAAATATTTTTTTCCCTAATTGCCCACGCTGCTGGGAAAAAAATTTTCAAATGTGTCGAAGATTATTTTTTAAGATTGTATATTTATTATTTAAGTATTTTGTTAAAACACACATTCTAGTGAGTTTTAAAGTAGTTAAGCCTTGTTTAACAAAGGTTGAATAGGTCTGAGGCTACTCCCTTTGGAATTAGAAGACTATAGTGGCGACTAAACTAGGGAGCATACCTCCTTCTTCTTCCTTTTTTTAATCTTTAAAAGTATTTTTAACTAGTGAATGTTTATAATCTATGATCAGTATATCTACGTTATACATATAAGATCATATGCATTTGTTTCTTCAAATTGACTTCTCAATTTAATACACTTAACAATTTAATATAATAAATTAAGATATCACCCTTTGTTGACATTATTAAAATATTAGTAAATAATTAGTACTCTAAGTATAATTGAAAGCTTGTTTTAAGAATTATCAACAATAGATGTAATTTAAGAAAAACAGAAAAGTTTGGAATTTAGTTATACTACCCCGCTTGACGTGCGTGAATACTCTTCTTGGATTAACGGATTTTGATGAGAATAAAGTTAAAATTGTTTTCCAACAATACTTTACGTTTGTTTCCCTTTCCTTTCACATACATATTACATATATATATATATATATATATAATATGTCTGAATTAATTCTTTTCTTTTCATTCAATTAACAATTAAATGAAGTATGATTTCTATGTTTTATATTTGTGGTAGTTATAAAAAACACATAACCTTTCAGTATGACACAATTTTGCGCTATCAAGTTACATCATAAAAATATCGGATTTAAAAAAAAAAAATACAAACGATTTAATCTAATGGAACTTGAAAGTTGATATGGCATTCCACTGCTGGAGTATATTTTCTTATAACCTACTTTAGAATTCTTCTTCCACTTCTTAACTCAGTAACCTAACAATAAAACCGAAAAGTTCTTACTCAAATCTCTCAGTTTCTACTAGACTACAATACCAACGTTGTACAATACATACTCCGAAAAAGGGACTTTGAGTGTGTGTGTGTGTGTGTGTGAAGCATTAGACACTAAATGCATAGAGATTAAAAAATAAATAGACATGTAACTCTCGGACCACCAATAGTGGTAACAAAGAATGAAGGGACAATATTAACGAGAAACTAGTGGCATTTTTAGGGTTCTTTATTCTGCATATAATTATAGAGCAAGGAATCTTTTTAAGTAAATTGAATACAGTATATGAATAAAATTCAGAAAGAGACTGAGACAAAAGCTTAATGGAGGAGCCGAGTAATGATTGGTCAAATACTGAAAGAGACAAAGGAAACACAGGGGAAAGAAAAGGACAACTCGAGGCAAATGTTGTTTTCAGTTTTTCAAAAACAACCATGTTTGATAACTGAGTTCAACAAAATAGTCACCTGTTATTTCAAAATAATAATAATAATAATAATCATAACCATCATCTGTCAAGATGAACTAATTGAGTGTTCGTATAGCCTCTCGTCAAGAATATTAAAAATAGAAAAAGTTACAAAATTCAACGCAATGTTCAAAACAACTTAAAAATATCCTTAATAACATAGTTATTATTTTAATGATATAATATTATGTACGGTATAATTAAATTAATTATTTTAATAAAATTATTTTGCAACATATGTAAAATATTTACAAATTAGAATCATATTATAATTCAATAAGTATAATTAGGTAATTTGTCTTGTTAATCTTATTTAATAGTGATTCTAGTTCTACCAATTAGTAGCTAATAACCATAGACTTCGGGGGGAAAAAAATTGAATTCTACTAAGTAGTAGCTAATATAGACTTCGTAAAAACAATACAAAAACAAAAAAGAAGAGAGAGTAGAATTAAAAATTTATTATTTACATATTGCAGATTGCTGTTTTCCTTGATATAGTAACCAAAGAACTGTAACTTTTAGCGCCTGCGGTGATTTCAAGGCGATAATTTTTTTTTTTGGTTTTCTCTACCAAATTTTATTTTCTGCTTTAAAAAAAGAAAAAAACTGATAGCTTAAAACTACGTTTTATTTCTTCCTACCATCTACAACTTCAAAAAAATATTTCACAATCCACCCTAACGTTATGCTTTTTGTTACTCCAAGTAGCAAATAAGTGGGCTATTTTCTGGGTGTTTAGCAATTTTAGTTGGAACTCATAGTTTCAATTATAAACTGTGTAAATGTATCAAATGCTATAATGTAAAGTAAAATGTGTTACAATATAAAGCTATCACATGATACAATTTTCAATTTAAACTCTCAGTTTTAAGTCATTTTTTAAACCATGAAAAATACTACTCCCGATTACTTAATTGCCAACTTGGTGAACAAGATATGGTCCCTTTCCTTTTTTTGCTTTAAAAAAAAAATTAATGTATTAGTTCTCTAACAAGTAATCAAAGTTATTCTCGCCTTCTTGTTCTCTGTGGTCCCCTCTTTGTGGTAAAGTTGTAATAAAGCAAAGCACTTTCCTTTTAAATAGAAAATTAGATCCCTTCATAGGCTTTTTCTTTTCTTCACTTTAATTTTGTGCTTCCCGATTTGTTTGTGGTAATTCTTTACAAAAGACTTCTTAATTAAGGGTTCTTGCATAGGATACTTCTTAATAAAAGGTTCTTGCATAGGATAGGTTCTCCTCTTAGATCATTTTTAATGCAATGCTAAATTGGTATATTAATAACAAATTTAATGTTTGATTATTAAAAAATACTCTCCGATCCAATCGTTCTTTTAATATTAAATTTGCTATATACTAAACTTTGTGCCTAATTTGTCACAAATTTTGGTATACAACAAATTTGCATTTGATTCTTATTGATTAGTACACTGTTTTTTTGCTTTAATAATTACAATATTCGTACATTTCAATTATTTTAATATTAAAAGTTTATTTTTATAAGTTTTAAGATTTAATAATCATGATAAAATATATATATAACATTTAAAATAGTATTATGCATTGAAGTATAAAATAAAATAAGCAATCAAATATGATACTTTAGTACTTCTTAGTAGAAACATAACATTGGCATTTATATTTATAGTGGAGATAGTCTAAGGTATCTTAGTTGCCCTGGGATGTAAGAAGATTTCCTTGAACTTAGCTCTCAACCCTATAATAGTTTCAGAGTACTTTACACAGATTGCCTATTTATGGATACTCTTTATTAATAACGTCCCTTTCTTTATAGATTTTCAAAACTACATCTTTTATGATTTTTTTCTTTTTAATTTGAGTAATCAATTGACCATTCTGCCCTAGTCTAAACAAACATACGTCACAAATAAACCCAAACATGATCGAGTCAATTGTAAAAGTAATATAAATGAAAAGTTTTATTAGTTAAGTAACTTTTCAAAAATTTTATTTTGCAAAATGACTATCTATTAAAAAAAAAGTTAAATAAAAACTAAAAGAAGATTTATACAAGGTAAATAGTGTTTTGAAAAAAAAAAAAGGAATAATCTCACGTCCTTCCCCAACCACCTACGTACCCACCCACCCACGTTCATGACTCCACTCTACTTCACTGATTTTCTTCATGCCGGCAAGGAATCATTCTCTTGGAGTCCAACATAGATCAATAAAGTTATAAAGAATTTTGTATCACATTGTTTTGTGCTTTAAAGAGAGAAATTATAGCAAAAAATTTATTGAAAAATAAAATGGTCAAAGTTAGTTTTTGACTCAAATCTTTTTAAATGTTTATTTTTAGAGATTTATTTAGAATGATAGTAGTATATTTAGCCTAAACATCACTTTTTGTGGGAAAAAAAAAAAAAAAAAGAGGATATGCTTAGAGATTAAAATATGGTTGGATGCGTTTAGTTCCAAGGTTGAAGATGACTGGTCACGAGTGACTAAAGCGCCTAAATCTTAATTGTATGAATGACCTTAGTCGTTCAAAGTGATTGTGCACGACCACCATCTGAAGAAACCCAAATTTTTCAATTTTTGTTTTTTTGTATTTCATATATATATTTAACAATTTTAATTCAAGTTCATTATAGATATGGCTCCCTTTTGTTGGTTTTTTTTTTTTTTTTTTTTTTTTTTTTGAGAACAATGGTGAACGGAAAAAGGTGGATTGTGGATTTTAGGAATGGTTTGGAAGTGCTTCGACCAAGGGCTTTAGCATTGATAGGAGCATAATGTTTCTTGAACTGGTGTGCACAATATATGAAACAACAAACATTAACCAACATGAGTATGCAATTGAAATAACACACAAGCATATTGGTGATATGTTTAGTAAGATTATACAACTCTTACATCTTGCGATTCAGATGTCAATGATCTTATGCTTTTGTGTGAAAATAGCAAGGCAATTACTATACATGTTGTGGTTAAGGAGAACAATAAGAAAGAGAAAGGGAAAGCAATATGCATTGGAGACAATGATGATGATTTTAACAAAAATGTTAGTGACAAAGGAGGCTTCCATGATGATTATTTTGGGTGTTAGATCATAGAAGAAAGTTCGTTGACAACATTGCATGTTGAAAAAGATAGTTTTGCTCATGATAACAATGCATTACAAATTGTAGAACAGATAACCAAATCAATCCAACACCAATAACCGGGTCTAGTCTAACTCTAGAGGAAACAATGCATGAGAAAGTACCCAATGAAGCTATTGGTTTACCCGAAGAACATGATTATGTTATTGAGCAATTTCCAAATAATCCTTACCAACATTTTAATATTCAAGGAGACGTAGCAGGATTTGATTCACTAAGAAGTTATAATAATGGGAGACTTGATGGATCCAATTTAATGGTGGGTCAACACGTTGGGAGTAAAGAAGAGTTTAATAATAAATTGAGCCTTATTTTCACTTATGGAAAGTTTGAAATGAAAGTAAAGAAGTCAAAAAAAAGTTGTAGGAAGTTGAGTATGTTAATGAACATTGCTCATGGCAAGTACATGCAATACAGATGCCAGGTACAAAAGCCTTTGTCATTTGGCAATATAATGGTATTCACACTTCCTCGTTTATGAATCGATTGATCAAGCACATGCAAGCATCCAGTCATGTGATTGGAGCTCGGTTGTAAGGAAACTAGAAGAATGACAAGGAGCCTTCCAACTCAAAATGTCTCATAGAATTCATGCGTGAGGAACTGAAAGTTCAAGTTAGTTCTTGGAAGGCATGGAAAGGAAAGCAATTTCCTTAGAATATGATAAGAAGGATGTCGCAACATAGTTTTCCCATGCTTTCCCTATATGTCACTTGCTTAAACAAGTAAATCCGTGCACTATTATGCACATTGAAGTCGATTCAAAAAACAGGTCCAAGTATATTTTTTATGCCTTTAAAGGCTGCAATAAGAGGGTTTAGATACATGAGAAAAGTGATTGGTATAGATACATCATGGGTGAAAACCAAATGCAAGGGAACATTAGTACTAGCATCTACACAAGATGGTGACTACCATAATTACCCAATTTCAAAAGGCTTGTATTAGGATTGGTGCTTTTAAAGCAAGTCTTTTTATCCCAATTGAACAGTATGAGAAATAAAGTTTTGCATTATCAATAAATAATATTCTTCGATGTTCTCCATGATATACATATACTGGTGTATATATATGTATTCCAAATATCATAAAGGTTCTAATACTTATAGAAGTCCAAATCATGTATATGAAGTGCTTATAATATAAAAGAAAATGACTATATGTACTTCATATGAATTTTGGATTATAATCAATAAATAAAATTTGACATTTTATCTTGCTTAAGATTGTAATGTTGTCTATTCTCAATTTGGTGAAATAATCTTATTTGGATTATAGTAATGTTGTGATTACTGGATAGAGACAGTAATATGTTTAGAAGACATTAAACCTAGACCAAGATAGAATTTAATTTCTTGTGTAATTTCGTAACAAGAATTTGATACTAATGACATTCAAGCTTGACCGTACTAGGACTTTGGCTTGAAAGTCAACATCCAAAATGTGGTTTGGCAAACCTTGATATCTGAACAAACAAAAACACAAAAATCAGTTTATCATTCAATAATTATAGTGTTGTGATAGGCGCTGTGGCCACATTATATATATTTGATGTGAAATTTTACTGATTCAACATTATTCTGTCACAAAATACACCCTTAAAAAAAACAAACAAATTAACAAATACATGTCATAAAAAGAAATACGAGACTAAAGGACCTCATGGTCATTCCTTGATTTCTTGTGATCGTCCGAAAATTATTTGAGTTGTTCGAACCAAAGAAGCTTGAGCGACCCACTAGACATTTGTTGTCTTTATATTGGTCTTCTTTGAAGCGTATAACTAGGATCAACTATAAAATGACAGAAAATGCATTCTATTCAAATCATGGGATGTGTGAGTTTACTTATTTAATATTATTCTACCATATGTTAATTTACTTTTAATAAAACAGACCCTTAAAAGTGCAAATACATGCCATATAAAGAAACATAAGACTAAACGATCATGGGGTTGTTCCTTGGTTTTTTTGTGGTCACTCAAGCCAAATAAGCTTGAGTAACCTAATGGTCGTTCATTGTCTTTTATTCGCTATTAAAAATTATTTGTTTCACTACGATTTAAAATTGCTGTGAAAAGTTTACACATTGGTTAAAAAACCGTCGTGTAATCATCTATTGTAGTAAAAAACAAAGCTTACAAGATGGTTTTTTACTGTCTTATAACCACATATAAAAAAATAAATAAATAAATAAAAAATAAACAAAAACCAAGGGGATTTGTTACCAACTAGAATGGCAGCACTGCGTGATGGAGATCGAGGCAAGAGAGGAGGCACGACTTCGACGGTCAGAGAGGGTAGAGAAGGGGATGGGTTCGTGAAACGGGATGGGTCGAGGAGGCGATAGGGCCATGTGGGAGGGAGGCTGGGTCGACGGTAGCACAAGATCGTTGGGGAGAGAGAAATAGGGAGTTCGAGGGGGGTGGGTAGAGAGACGGGGGAATATTTGAATGGAGGGCTAGGTTAGGGCGCCAGGTTTAAAATCAAGGCTCAGACTAAAATGATGTAGTTTTAGCCCCAACTTACATGACGGTTAAGTTCTACTTAGCTAGGAAATGGTTTTCCATTTAGCTATTAAGTTCCAAGCTAGTTGCAACTTAATTTTAAGCTTGAGGATTTTTAATGGTAAGTTGTTCTCTTTTATAGAGGACCAACCTCCCTAACACAGTCAATTCACGTTGGACCACCTGGCTTTAATAGATTGATTCAGAGATACCGATTGCATAATGGTGTCCTTGCTGTACAGGTTTCAAATACGTAGTGAGCCAGATCAACAACTGGTACCTGTTTTTTGTGTCAAAATTGACTCATACGAATGATTTGTGACTTTGGGATTGTTCCTTAGAAATTAAAGGTAGAGTTCCTATTGATGGAATCATAGATACTGCATTAGGCATTCCTACCGGCTTCGGGTCCAATAGAATAATATTAGCGTAATCTGTCCGATGCTAGCTGCAACGGATGCATGTCATTTTTTAAAGCACCGTGATTTGGCGCTGGTGATAAGATTCACAACTATGGTCTGATTCTTTGAATAATGTAATGACTCACCAACAAATTACACTAATAATTGAGTGATAATGAGTTAGATAGTTAAGAGTTCGTTTTAACTTTTAACTGGTTATCAACCAGTGTACTGATTAGTCATGGATTCTGTTAGAGGCTTTATGTCAGTTGGTTTGTTAGCTCTGTTAATAGCTTGTACATATCATCATTATAAATACAATCAGTGAAATCTGAACTCTGTAGAGCCTTACATTCATTCAGGAAACTTCTCTCTCTACTTATCCTGTATCAGAGTCATCAAGAAAACCTTGCAAGGTTTAATGGCGTGCTCACTATCGCCTTCTTCTTCATAGCCTTGATTCACTTCTACTGGTCGAAAAAGTTCTGCGGCTCAGAGCTATTTCCAAGCCCTAGCTTCTTACCTTCATCCATTGCCCCTTCATCTCCATCGAAGCAATTTCTCGTTTTGGCGATCTCAAGTCCTCTTGACAGTTCGCGTCCATGAACTTGAAGGATTCCTCCTTGAATCGATTTCTCAGCTGCCTCCATTTTTGAAATTCCCAATTCTAAAGGTGGAGCTTCTGTTCGAAGCCCTAAGCCGAAGTACATTCCTTGGATGCGCCCTGATCAACTCCTCCTAAGCTGGCTCTTCTCCTCAATTTCTGAGACTATTTTGGGCCATGTAAGTCGCTGTGCTCATGCTTCTAATATTTGGAGTACTCTGGAGAGATCGTGTGTTACTACTTCCAAGGCTTGTGTTCTTCAATTGAGGTTTTTCAACTTCAATCTCTTAAAAAAAAGGGTTCAATTTCAATTGAAGAATTTGTTCTCAAAATGCAAAGTCATGTCAACAATCTGAATTCTATTGGTCAATATGTTTCTGATGAAGATTTGATTCTTTATACACTTGGTGGTCCTGGATCTGTGTGAGTCAATCGTATTGAATCTCATTTCTCGTCATGATTCTGTTACTGTGCAAGAATTTCTGTGTTCGTTACAAACTCATGAAATGCATCTTAAGCATCAAAAAAGCTCTATGATGCAAGATCTGCAATCTTAAACAAGTGCTAATGTGGCTTATAGAAAGAATTTCAATCAGTTGAATTGTGGCCATGGAGCCAGAGGCTATAGTAATGGAGGACGTCGCAATAAACTGATCTGTTAGTTGCATGGAGAGCCTAGACTTATTGCTGTTAGATGTTATCATCGCTTGGATATATGCTTTCTTGGATCTGTTCATACCTCAAATGGTGGTGTTACGTACCATGCAAGATTCATCTGCTCACTTGGTTGTCTCTTCACCAGATCTTTCTTCCATGTCGCTTATTCCTTAAATGGCAATTGTGATCCTGCCTGGTACACAGATAGCGGGGCAGCAAACCATATTACTTTAGATCTGAACAAGAAAGCTTTCTATTGGATATGGCTCCAAACTTACAATATCACATGTTCGCTCATACTTTAGATCTGAACAAGAAAGCTTTCTATTGGATATGGCTCTAAACTTACAATATCACATGTTCGCTCATCTCTTTGACCTACTACAGCCTTTAGTCATAAACCTTGAGTTCTTACGCATACAATCCACGTTCCACATATTACTAAAAAACCTTTTAAGCATTTCACAATTTACCAAAGATAACAATGTTTTAGTTCACTTTTATGATGATTGTTGCCATACAAAGGACAAGGTGTCAATGAATACTCAACCTTAAGGAGTGCTTAAAAAATGGACTCTATCAACTAGATCTATCCAATTCAACTTACTTCCAAGTCATCTCATTTGTCAAGGTGCAAAGCTTTCGGTTCATTTTTCAAGAACTGCGTCTTCTGTTTCAAGGTTCATCGTGTAATAAAAGTTTAGTTGAGAATAATGATTCAGTTGTTAATAAGAAAATTTATGATTCTTTTGTTTCCTGTTGTATCCCGTTGAGTGATAAAACTCTAGTGTAGTCTATACAGACTTCAAAGTGTCTGCAAGCAATGCTAAAGTTTCATCTTTTGATGTCCCTGTCAATGTAAATAGTTCTTGTTCAAAAATGTTGTCTGGTACTGACTTTCTACATTTCCTTTGAAAGAATCTATAAATACTTTACTCAGTAATAAAAGGTCTTATTCATTTCATTGTTACTTAGATGTTAAATCTGATGTGAACTTGTGGTATTGTATATCAAGTCATCCCTCTACTTCCACTTTGCATTGAAAATATTGTCTTTAAAGATTCAGATTTAGTTTTTTGTTTTGCATTCAAACACCTAAACTCCATCAGCTCAATTTTCCTTTGTCAAGTCCCAAAAGTTCCATTCCTTTTGAGTTAGTTCATTCAGACTTACGGGTCCGGCTTCACAATTGTCCAATGAAGGTTTTCGATACTATATCCATTCTCTCTATGATTACACTCGTTTTACATGGATCTTTCCTTGTAAAACAAAGTCTAAATCCTTTAAAGTTCTTGATCAGTTTGATACTTTCATTGAAAGACAATGTGATCACAAAATTACATGTTTACAAATGGATTGAAGGGGGAGAGTATAGGTCTTTAGTACCTTTTATATCTAACTTAGGTATTCTTCTTAGACATCAATGTCCACTCATTAACCAACAAAATGGAAGAGCTTAAAGAAAATATCAACATATGTTTGATTTGGGACTTGCTTTTCTTGCTCAATTTCAACTACCATTTAAATTCTGGTGGGATTGTTTTGTGTCAACTACCTTTTGTATAAATGGAATGTCAAGCTCCTTTTCATAAAAGTCCAGATTATTCCATTCTGTAAGTTTTTGGTTGCTCTTGTTATCCCTATCTCAAACCTTACCTCAATTTTAAGTTTAAATTTCGAACTTCTAAGTGTGTGCTTATAGTATATAGTCCTCATTTCAAAGGGCATAGGCTTACATCCTTCTGGCTGTGTGTATGTGTCTCATGGTGTTGTTTACAATGAATAAGAGTTCCCTTGTCCTTCCTTCTCTACTAAGTCTATTTCTGAGTCTCCTCAAGTTTACAGTCATGGACTTCTCTTATTTTTACTTAAAATTTGCCTGTGTTTTCTACTTCAGATTCTCAACTTGCTATGCCTTCTTCTAGTTCACTAGTTAGCACTTCTAACACAAAGCATAGTATTGACATGTTTTCCACACACTCTTTACAGCAATCTTCATATGCATCTCCTCCACAATCTCCTATACTTTCCGTTGACATTCCTTTTGATCAAACTGAACCTATCCATAACCCTGAACCTTCACCTTCCTTTTCTAAGCCCAAAATTGCCAAGCCTTTTCAACCTCACCCTATGACTACTAGATTTCAAAGAGGCATTTTTAAAGCAGAAGTTTATAATTCTGTCAAGACCACATGTGATTCTCCTCTAGAGCCACTTAATGTACAACATGCTATTTCTGATCCTAAGTTGAATGCAGCAACGGAAAGTGAGTATGAGGCTCGTATGAGGAACTAGACCTGGGATCTTCTTGCTTTTCTCCGGACATGAATATAGTGCATAAAAATTGGGTTTTCAGAGTTAAGTTTAAGATAGATGGCTCAGATTCAAAGCACGGTTGGTGGCAAAAGGTTTCAAACAAACCACTAAGGTTGACTATTTTGAAACTTTTAGTCCAGATGTAAAAGCTACCACAATCAGGGCTTTCTCACCTATAGCTTTTACTTATGATTGGGACATACAACAGATTAGTTGGTTTTCGAAAACAATTTAATGAAAATAGCAAAGACGCTGAACGTATATGACAAAACTTTTTTCAAAACTTCTGTAAAACATACTAAAGGTTATATTAATTTAACTTATATAAATATATAAAATCTTGCTTACTAGGATGAGGAGATGAAATCACAATTCTTTTGTTGGAGATGACCATTCTTTGTATGAGATTAAACCCTTTCTTACCTACTCTTTAGCACCAGATGGACAAATAGATAGACGCAGAAGGAATTAAAGGTTACTAAAAGATTATTAATTCTTTTTTGTCGCCCGTTAATATCAATACATGAGAAAAATAGTCTTAGAATAAAGAACACTTCTTATTCTCTCTTTCTCTCTTTATGCACCTACACTAGGTTGTTTACTACATTTTTTCAGTTTAATTAAGACTCTCAATTGTGTATAGAGGAGACCTCTATTTATGGAGAATAAGAGACTTAATTAACTCTCAAAGCTTCCTTTTATTTCGAATTTTAAACATCAAATATTTAATTAAAATAAAAGAGATTTTCTCCTTTTCCTTATACAGCATGTGATGCCACACACAAAGAAATTCTTTGCGCTTGTAGCATCAATCCTCAAACAGTACACGAAGGAATACTGCTTCTTACCCAATCTTATTTGTTTTCAAATTTGAATTAAATTATATTTATCCAAAAATAGAAATGCTTAATAAGGAAACTTGGTGAACAAGCTTTGGACTCTATAGAAACATTTCCCTATGCCAGTATGCACCATACATAGTGAACGGGACCAGCTATGTGTCTTCCAAAGTTAATTGTTATTTATTGTTAAATAATAATATTAATTAATAATTATAAATTAATTCATAGTTAGTTTATTTTGAGTGATGTTTAATTTAGAATTTTATAATTTTAAATTTATTAATTAAATCAATAATTCTACTTGATCAAATAATGTTTACAAGAATGGCAGAGGACTAATAGACCCATAATTTTAAGGTCTAATGACACCAATAAATTACTTAAATTTTTTAATTAATATATTACTCTTTCATTAATCCCAATGTTAACGGTTCGGATATGACCATTTATTTTTAATAAAAATGACTTGCACTTGTAATGCTAAATTATAAATTTCATATTTCAATCTAATAATTAATTATATATTATTGACTATTTTAATTATTATTTTTAAATATTGTCCTCATATATATAATATTTAAAGTCATATAGATGATTATAAAACTTTAATAATATTCACAAAGTATTCAAAATACATGCACACAAATATAATAAAAAATTCAATTTATTTATTTATTTATATATGTCTTTTACAAAACATCATATGCTTCGAGAGCATCTATCATAGCAAGATCAATATTAATAATGTTTTATTAAATCGGGAACTTAAAGAAACAATGTTCATGGCTCAAGTTAAAATAAGGCTTTTTATGGTCTAAAATAAGCTCCAAGAGCTTGGTTTTACAAACTAAGAAGAGCAATATGTTCATGGGATTTCTGGACTTCCACTTTAGATACAATTGTGTTTATCTGTCAAAGTTTAGAGGAATTTTTTCTTTTACTTGTTTATATTGATGAAATACTATCGACGGAGAATGATAGTGTTTTAATATAAAATCTTAGTAGTGATTTGAATAAGCATTTTGATCTCAAGACACTCAATTAGAAGTACGACTAGTTTGGTTCTAACATAAAAGTACACAGATGATCTTCCCAAGAAGACACATATGAACAATTGCAAAGGTAGTCCTAGTCCTATGGGTTTAAATAGAAACCTCATGTTGAAGAAAAATCATCCTTTAATAGTCCTACAGTTTATAAAAACACCATTGGAGCATTGCAATATCTTACAATGACGCATTCAACTATTGCTTTTGCGGTGAATATGTTGAGCCAATTTCTGTACGCACCTACTCAACCCCACTAGCTAGCTTGTAAAAAGCTTTTGCAATATCTCAAAGGAACTATTGGAGCAGGTTTAAATTTCACTCGTTGTTCCATATTGAATTTGGAAGGGTATGCAGATGTTTGATTGGTCGGGAAACATTGATGATTAAAGATCTAAAAGTGGCAACTGTGTTTTTTTGAGGAACAGTCTTCTCAGTTGGAGTTTCAGAAAGCAAAATGTTGTTGCCAAAAGTAGCACTGAAGCGGAGATTCTGTTTACTGAATTAGGAATTAAGATTGAAAATCTAGTTGTATTATGGTGTGATAACGTAAGAGCTAATTCCTTAGCTTCTAATTATGTGTTTCACGCTAGAAGCAAGCACATAGAAATCGATGATCATTTCATTCGAGAGAAAGTTACCGACAATATTTTGTATGTGCGATATGCTCTCACTAAGTCGTAAGAATTTAAAAAATGGTATTTACTACCGTTAGTGATGGAAAACAATGTATATGCACCAAACTGTCACCTAGGCCATAGCAGTGCCACCACACCTGTACTAATGCATTACTAAATGCGATGCAATGCTTCTATTAATTAGGTTATGCTTCAACATGGATACAATTTTTTTTTTTTGGATACAAAGGAATGGGAGAATGCCACTACTTTCAAGTGAAATTCAACATAATTCGAACCCTCAACCTATAATTGGATGGAGGGACTAATAACCAACTAGGCTGCCCTCGCTCCTTTGGACACAATTTTCTTTCTTGCAAATCGTGGCATGTTATATACCTTAATGTTTTAATTATATTAAATAAATACCTTACAATCGTTTTTCTATCGTTTGTATTCTAGTTGCTACACTGATATTTGGAGTGTTTGGCAATAGAATAAGTAATATTCTTTTTCATTTACCTTTTTCTCAAGTGATTTCGAGTTTAAAAGTGATTCGACGCAATGCAAAAAATGAGAAAAAAAATTGGAAAAGACATAAAGAGACATATTATAATTATTAAGAGACATAAAGAGACATAGTCAGGGACAAAACTTCTATAATTAAAACACGCATTTCATATTATCAAAAGAAAACAACCATCTATCATTCACTATAATTATTTTCTCATTAACGGATATATAGTACTATTTAATAACTATGGGCCAGTTTCATAAAAAGGAAGCAGAAAAAGTGTAGTGATTTGTTTCTTGTCTAATTATATATTTTGACTCACAAGATCAATAATAAAAGTTTAATGGACCCACAATATTAGAACTGTGTGAAGAGAATTATATTCCTTGCACGCTCTTGGTATTTGTTCGGATTTAAAAGGAATAAATACAAAATTTACTTCCATACGGTGTTGTCATTGATAAAGTCATATACATGTTATGAGCTAGGAATTATATAATTATGGAAAAGTATATTCAATGATTACAATGATAAATTCGTTATGTTTAAATTGAGTATACGAAAAAGGGGATTGGGAATGTATTATTTCCGATTACACAATCTAATAATAGATAAGTAAACATTAAAAAAATTATTAATTTTCTTTCTTTTTTTTTTTTTTATACTTTCTGTTTCAGTCCCATTTCATTCCTTTTCCAAAAATACGCTTACTTGTTAACGATTGAAATATATATATATATATATATATATATATATATATATTAGTACACAACCCAACCTGGATACGTTTATTTACAACGTTAGGTTGTCCCCCAAATCTTTGTTTAATTTCAACATGCCCCTATTCCTTTTTTTTTTTTTTTCAAATTAAAGCATGCGTTTAATTTAAAAGTTTGCAAAAAACACTCCCAATTGGTAACGCTTTGACAGAAATTGCTTTGACTTGCATATTTGTTAATTAGTGGTATAAATGGTTATCTTTATCAATTTTAATCCAACTTTATTGGGTTAGGGTCTTTAATTAGGTGTTTCAAATTTTGGATTAATTATGCTTTAGAATTTACCCATGTGTAAGTCACATGTCATCATTGATGCTGAACTTTTTTTTTTTTTTTTTGAGGTAATACTGTCAGCAATTGGGAGTGCATATTCATTAATTAGGGGCATAACTGGTCATTGTTATTAATTTAAATCAATATTTATTGTGTTTGAGGTTTTAGTCTGTTTTTTCAACTTAGAAATTTTGAATAAACTTTGTTTTAAAAACAATTTTGGGTAAAATTTTATTGAAAAAAAGGGAAATGATTACTTAAATGACCATGCGTAAGTCACATACCAATTTCCTCAAAAGATTGACAGCATTATCAATAGGGAGTACTTGCCACATATTTTAAAATTTATAATTAATAATTTGTCGAAAAAGAGAAAAATGTATGTGAGGCAAATTGCTTATGTCGAGAACCTTAGAGGACATTGATGCAAAACAGCCGCTTTAAGATAAGAAAGTTTGTCAATGTTATCCACATTCCTTGCATAGAGCTGCTCTTCCGTGGAGGATTCTCTGTGTCGTATGTGCTACCTTGCTTATCTTTTCCGTCATTAACTGGAAGATTTTCCTCTGTGAATTAAGACACCATGATATTAAAACATTTTCAACAAAAAGAAAAAAAAAATACCATTACTACCATGCCTTTAAATCAAATACGTTTCTGTTACATCGTATACCGGTTAGAAAAATTTTGTTTCGGGGTATAATCTGATTGGGAGTAGGAAACTTCCCTTTAATGGCCCAAGTTTTGCGGCCCTTAGATCGGTACTTCATGAGTAAATTAAAGGAATATTACTATTAGAATCGCAGGATTTGAGTATAATCTTTTGTAAGATATTAATTGAGCTTTAATTACACAAAAAAAGTGGTACGGTTATTTAACCGGACGTCATAAGTTATACTGAACCTACTTAACACTTGATTTTACATGGTAGCAAAAACGTTACGCTTCCGACTAATGGCATATACGCCTGTGCCACTTGGGCCTAACAAGACAAAATGGACCTGTCCTACCCAAACAACCACCATTTTAACTTGAAACTGTCGAAAAATCTTTGTTAACTCGATGGGGCAGCTGCCCGTTGCGATAGTACTCAAAATTTGCTATAACACCTAATGTCAGTTGTTTTCTCTCTCATCTAAACAGAAAATAAGATTAAAATCGAAAAACAATGATGTCAATTGAGAGTGGCAATTTTTTTTTCTACATATAATAAAGCAGGAGCTAAGGGCATGTTGTCACATTGTATTAGTATTCCGTATTTTAATATTTAAAAATAATACATTGTTGAATGACATCTATATATTGTATTATTTCAATACAAAATTAAAAAATTAAAATATAGATCGTGATATCAAATACGACAAAAACCTATATATTAGAGCATATTGCATAATTTGAACAAAAGGATAGTGCTAATAAACCTATTAACTATTTCAAATATAATAAAAATTGATTCTAAGTTGAAGTTTAGAAATGGATTTGAAATTGAAGTTTCTGTACTGGAGATTAGGGTTGAGAATAAGTTTCGGGACCAAGATCAAAGTCAAGATAGGCTTTTGAGATCGAGAAAAAGATCAGGTCTTTTGGTGCTGAGGATTTTAGGAGGAAGATCGAGATTACGTTTTGGGACCCGAGTAAAGATCGAGGTAGGATTTCGAGATTAGGGTAGAGATAGATGTAGGATTTTAGGACCAAAATTAGGGGTCGGAGTTAGGTTTCAAGTTTGGAATGGAGGTCGAGGTTGGGTTTTGAGATAGGTTTGGGGTCGGGTTTTAGGCTCAACTCAAGGCTAGGATCAAGATTAGGGATTAGGTGATGGGGTCATGTTTTGGGATAAGGTTGGGTTTTGGGTTTAGGTTTCCAACTTAGCTCGAGCTCGGGGTCAAGATTAGAAATTAGGTGATGGGGTTAGGTTATGGGTCAGGCGTGGTGTTTCAAGCTTGAGATCGGGGTTGGGATCAAGGTTTCCTATCACGGTTGGATAGGGATTTAAGACCAAGATCAGGGTTCAAGATCGGGGTCGATCAAGTTCTAAGATTAGAGCTAGTTTTGGGTCGTGGGACAGGGGTAAGGATTGGATTTCTGGGTTGGGGTCAGAGTCAGGTACATGGTTTTAGGGTCAAGGTAGGAATTGAAAATTAAGCTTGGGGTTGGATTTTTAAACTAACTACATGTAACGCCCCGAAATTAATTAAGTGTTATTAGAATGTAAAATAGTGAATTAGTGTACCATAATGAATATTTTAAACTTAATTTGATCATTTTGCGAAGTTTCTAAATTTATATTACTTTTGGCTATTTTAATGATTTTTAACTACTCTTAATTATTTTTAATTTCTTTTTTAAATACTGAAAACAAAATAATTTGTAAAATGAGGAACACATCCCACTTTAGAAAACCACGTGCGGGACGTGGTATTGTTTGAAAACTGCTTCCCTTTCCCTTATAAAACCTCCCTCTCCCTCTTTCCTTCCCTCATTCTCTCGCTTCCCTCACTCTCTCTCTTTCTCTCTCTCGGTTTCTCACTCTCTCTCATTTTTATCTCAAAATTTTTGAAACAAAAATCAATCCCAAGCTTTGGGTTAGTGGATTGAAGGTTCAAGAATGCGATTTAGCAACTACAAACATGATTTAAAGCTTCGATTTAAGGTTAGTTTTTAAATTTTAAAACTTTTTAAATTTTTTAATTTTTCTTGATATTTTAAAATTTAAGGTTTTTTAAGCCTAGAAAATCCTTGATCTAAGTTAGAGAAACTTAGAATAACTAGAATCTAAGCTTTGTCTGATCAAAAACAGATTTGAATCAAGATTTTTATTTTTCTCTATTTTTCTCTATTTTTGGGTTAATTTAAAATTTTTGCGCAAAACTTGTTTAAATGCGTTAAAAAGTGTTATATTATGTTTTTCATCAATTATAATCATTACCCATGCCTGAAATTTGTGAAAAACATGTTAGAACGAAGATTTGGGCTCAGGAGGTTGAAATCCCGTGCCTGAAAAATTTTAGAATTTCTCCAAATCGACAAGCCAAAGTTCATGTTTGGAAGGCCAAAGTTCATGAGTTCAGCAGGCCGGATTCATACGATCGGCAGGCCAAACCTGAAAAAGTTCAGCCGACCTGACCTAGACCTCCGGTAGGCTGAACTGAACATTTTGGTCGGCCGAACCAAGGCGACCGGTAGACCAACCGGGCATGGTGAAATTTTGTAATTTTTCACCCGTTTTTGCTATTTTGAACCCTAATTAAGATTTTAACTACACAGTGTAGTTTTATAAACTTAAATGGCACACTAGGATACCATGAGACAATTTAATGACATAGGATATCTTAAGTTTGATACTGATAAACTAAGTTACTATACATGTAAGGTTGTTCATGGTTCCACAGAGCTAAAGTATAGCAAACTGGGATTACGATGTGAGATACCGGCACGAGTATTGAGGTAGTACTTCTACCCTATCCTTGGTAACCTAGATTTAAAAATGATTTTGGCCTAAAAAGGATTTTCATTAAAATATTTTCAATGATGGTTTGAAAAAGGATTTCATAAGCTGTTTTTATAAACAGTAGACCGAGGTGTTTTTTTTTTTAATAATAAACCTCATAATGAATATAAATAAAATACTTGGTAAATGAGACTTTAATGATTTTGAATGAGTGTATACATAGAGACATATATATATAGGCATGATGCCATATCAGAGATCGGGTCGTGTAGAGTGCGACCTTGGGGGCAGGTCCCAAAACCCAATTGGGCCACTACGGTGGTGTTATACATATGGTTTGCCCAGCAAAAAGAAAAATGATATTTCTTCTGGTTGACCAATAAACTGTTTTGGTAAGATAAGCTTTTATTAAACCTCCATTTATTTATTTGTTTGATTATTTATTCAAATAAATTTTCTAAATATTTATTTGAATAATGATATTTTCTTTATAATTAAATGATTTTAATTATATGGTCCTACTAAGCCTTTCGCTCACATTTTATCTGTTTTAAATATTTTCACCCTAGGTGGATATCAACTTAGGATCGAAGAAAAGTCCATTGATCAGATCGGCGAACACTAGAAGAACCAATTAGGTAACTTGGGTTATAAAATCGACAAGGCATGTATAATTTTTAACTCTTACTTTTACTATGGACTGTGGTTGTATATTTAATATTGTCGCTACTGTATGTACGTGCACAAGATATGGGTTAGTGGGACCCATTCTTGTTCCTCCTAACTTCTTTATTATTCTCTTAATGTCTACTTTGTTGTTCTTATTTGTTTAATTATTATGAATGCTAGTTTCAAAAGGGTTTTTAAAAAAAAATCATCATATTTTTATTAATAAATTTTAAATTCTAAAACCCTTTTAAATCAAATTTTCACTTAATTACCTTAATTACACCGTCACGTCACCTCTCGTACTTCAGGGTGTAACACTTCAGCATCTAGTTCAAGGGTTAAGTCTGGATCGGGTGTCGGGGTCGAGGTCAAAGATAAGATCAGGTTTTGAGACTAGGGTTTGAATCGAGTTCTAAGGTCAGCATCAAGTTTTGGGATCAAGATCGGGATTTGGATTAGGGAATACAGACAAGGTTAGGTTTTGGGACCGAGATTAGGATCAAGATCAAAATTGGAATTGAGATTGAAATTCAAGATTGGGATAAGATGTTAGGTCATAGTTAGAGTTAGGTTTTAAGATGGGGGTCGGGGTTTAGTTTCGAGACCAAGGTCAGGTTTCCTAACCCTAACCCTACCCTTGGAACTTAACCCTAACCTCAAATCTCAACACCAATCAAAAAACCCAACCTTGACCTTGATCCTGAACTCTATACCTGACCTTGGATCTAGAATTTCGACCCCAAACCTAACCTTGGTCCCAAAACCCCAAAACTTGACCCTCACCCATATTCCACAGCTAATACCCTAGTCTAGAAACCCGATCTTGCCCCGACACTCAATCTCAATCCCAAATCCCAACTCCAATCTCGGTCCCTAACCTAACTGATCCCAAAATCCAACCCCTAAACCATGAACCAAATTTACTATTTTTAGAAGTTTTAATATATAATACAATATAATATGGTGATAAATATATAATACATTATAATACAATACAATAGGGTGATAAACAAACAATGTACAATATAGTACAACATGTTATTATGATGTAAAAAACAATGTGTTGTATAACAACAATCAATGCTATGCAATACAATATGACATGCTAAACATGCCTTAATTAAGAATCAATATAATTAAAATAAGTAAAAATAGAAAAATGATATATATATATATATGGATGAGTTTTCAAGTTATGTTTTCAATAACAATTGATGATGTGGCATAATAAGAATTCAACCTTATTAATTATCATAACTTGTTTGCTCAACTATCCACTTAATTACAACTGTCAAATTTACTACTAATAATAACAGTACCTATTAGAAATGTAATTTTTGAAACTACACATATATATATATATATATTTATATTCATGCGCTGTATATTAATCATGTACTTACTTTTGAGCACTTCGTAGAAATTCATACCTCCTTTATAGGAATTTCCAGAATATTTGCGAGTAACTGCTCTTCTCCACTTACCTTTTTTTTTTTTTTTGTACGCTTCAAGTTCATGAATTGAGTCCTCTTTGTGCTCATCCTCGATGAACAAGAGGTCCATACCTGACATCTAAATGTTAATATATAATATTTTGCATTCTATTTGTACTGAAAAAAAAAAACTTGTTAATTAACTAGGATAAGAAGACATATACACTAGTAGATGATACGTTCTAAGTGGTTAAGTCAAACGCTGCTTCTGAATGCAGTAGGCTTTTTAGCTAGAATGTGAAGTTGGAGACAAACCATCCTCATTGAGAGCGTGAACAAAATTCTTGTGTAACTTTACTCACTTCTTCGCCAAACCTGTTAAAGAGAAGGGGGGAAAAGAAATATTTAAAATGAATTAAGAAGGTATTTGTGGTGGGCTAGATAACAGTATTTAAATGGGTGAATAAGAGAAATATAAACTTTTTTTGAAACTTTTTGGATTAAATAACGAGTTTTGAAGATATTTGCAATAAGATTTACGATGTAAATAATTTTATTTACCATATAAATAAGAATTTTTTGCATTATAAACAAGGAGAAAATAAGTTATTTACATCTTAAATTTATATACTATACAAATAATAATATTTACACCGTAAATAAGGAGGTAAATAAATTATTTTCACTATAAATTTGCTATTTATTACAAATATTTTCAAAATCTTTTACTTACTACAACTAGTTTTAAAAAAGTAATATTTAGTACAATTTCCTATTTAAATAAAGGATAACGCATGTCAAGGCCCCAACTCTTTTTTTTTTCCCCTATTTTACGAGTTAATGAGAGGGAATGACTAATATCAAAGGCAACTATTACTTATGGTTGGCACTACAAAAAAAATTGAAATATTCAACCAAAATCTCCACTCAACAATATATTGCATGTAAAAAAAATGTACAAAAAGTGTATTGAAAAAATAAAGAACAACGGAAGCCATAAGAGAAATACAGTAGATGAAAGAAACCGAAGAACCGTAAAGGCTTATAACCAACAATAAAAAACTAAATGAGGAACAATAAATCACCTAAAAAAAATAAAAAGGAAAAGATACAACCGAACTGGCGCCAAACTCCACTAAACAATGAAATAAGATCGGTCCAAGAAACCACAAGATCATCCACTCTGATAAAGGAGGCCTTGTTAAAACCTTAAAAGGAAAGTTAATATGCTTCAAGGAAAAATCACTAAAGAAAAATAGGGTGCATGATCTTGAAAGAGCCCCCACTTTGTGGATCCGCAAGGGGTCGTATAATATTCCTAAATCAAGTCAAATATGACTAGAAATTATAGCTAGAAGTGGTATTACTTACCAAAGTGTTTAAACAAGATGGCCACGTGAAGAACAGTATCTCCGTTTCTTCTTCTCATGTGTCGTTCATCTTGGGATATGTCATGTAGGAGGGGCGTTTTCATAAGTAGGCCTACCAAAAATTTTTTTTGGCAAATGACTTTTTTTTTTTGGACATCAAAAAACTAGCTTTTTGGGCATCAAAACAGTTTCAGTTTTTTTTGTTTCCACCCTAGTTAGGTTCCTCTCCTCAATACAGTCTTTTTTCTCTTTTCTCAGAAAAAAACTTAGGCAATTTCGATGCTCAAAAAAATACCTTTTTTTAAAGCAAAAAAAAAGAGGTTATTTACTTAATTTCAAATTTTTTTTTACCCTTTTCTCAAATTTTCCCCATGCAGGACACTCCTACAAGCCGAGCTAATAACAACGACTTTTTTTGCGACAATATATATATTTCATCATTTGCATGCAACAACAAAACATCACAATTAAAGGACTTTTTTGCAAGCCATGTCGTCACATATATTATTTGCCTCAACAGATTATTGCAAAAAAGAAAGAAAATATCTTTTCATTTTTGTTACCACATCTTCTTGGCGCGAGAGCCCTCGTGCCAATTACGTAGTTATTTACAACAAAGATGTCATCGCAAAAAACACTCTATACACGTGGCAATCATTGCATAGTTATTTGCAACAACATAGTCATTGCAAAGACTAATGGTTTACAGCCTACTATACGTAGTGATAGTGGAATTATTTGCGATGACAATGGCTTTATTTGCGACGACTATGTCGTCACATATGCTAATAGTTTACAGCTATATCCCGCTGTCAATCACAATTGTGGTGAGATTATTTGCAACAACATATGTCGTCGCAAAAATTGAAAATTTAATTTTTCACCAAAATTTTGGATGAGAAAAGGGCTCTATATTGAATATTATTGGTGACCACATTTTTTATCTGTCGTCGCAAAAAAGTTCTTCATCAATCATTTTTTTTTTCCAAATTAAGTGAGGCGTCATTATTTGGTTACTTTTTTAGGCGACTTTGATAATTATTTGCTACAACAAAATGTCATCGTAAAAGCTCTATGTATAAACAAACCCAAAGCTCCCCTTTCCCCTTTTTTTCGGCCAATTTTCTTCTCCCTTTGATTTTTTTTCATTTGCTCCGCCCCATTCTGCCTCAAATCTCTCCCAAACTTGTAAAAAGACATAGATTCATGAGTATTGTATTGTAGAAACTCAACAATAATCATAGAAATCTCCCTAAATTAGAAAATCCTTAAAATTTTTCCCAATTAGATTTTAGAGTTTTTTGGTTGTTTTCTAGCCATCAAACATTGAAGTTTTTCTTCTATCCTAGTTCCCCCCATGAAGTTCTTAGTGGGTTTTAGATTATAAAAGTTTTTATTTTTTGGTATTTGGAATTTTAGAATTGTATTGTTAATTGAATTTTTGGAATTGTGAATATGTTAGTTGGATTGTGAATTATAGTTGAATTATGAATTGTGATTGTGATTTTGTTAGAACAGTGTGTTATAGGATTGTTTTAATGCGGATTATTGTAGAATTGGATTTTTTGTATTGTTGTAGAATTGTATTTTGGGATTGTTGTAGAATTAGATTTTTGGGATTGTAAAATTGTGATATTTGATATTTAGATTTTTTGGATTGTGATTATTGATTAGGATTGTGATTGTGATTGTTTTTGGAATTGTGCAGTTGTAGTTAAATTAGTAACAGGTTGGTTTATCCAAGTGGTTTGGGTTGAAAATAAAATAAAATTTATATGTATAAAATTATTTTTAATGCATTATAGCAATTATTAAAAGAATAAATGTTGAAGTTAATAATAATAATAATTTAAATATCAAATTCAAAGTTTTTATTACAAATTAAAAAATAAAAATAAGGAAATGAAAATCCTTAATTAATAATTAATGAACTAATTAATTAATTAAATATAAAGTAAAATAATATAATAAATCATTATTATAAATAGGTGAACAATAATTATAATATTATTATTGTTTATTAAAATTATAATTTTATTTTAAAAACAATAAGAACAATAAAATTATCATACAATTTGATAAGATTACATAAAATTTAATAAAATTGTAACTTTTTTAGGAGATGAGATTTTATATGTGACTTTATAATCACAAAAAAATAGCGTACGCAAGCACAAATTTCCGTGTTTCTTTTTTTTTTTTTTATTTGCACATGCATGTATGAGTTTACCTTAGGCCTGTTAGAGGATCGATATAAGGACCGAAGAGCGACCTCCATGAACACTTCAAAGCACTTGGAGGACTAGCAAATGAGGCACACATCAGAGCTAACCCTCCCCTTTCTGAACCTCAAGAATCAAGAACACTGGGGTCGTTGTAGTGAAAGGTTTATGTTTGAGAGAATTCAAGTAATTGTATTTCTGCTAAAGCTTATTATTTATTATATATATTAATGTCAATATTGCTAATGTTAAAAGCTATAATAAACAGAGAAAGTCAACGAAAAATAAAAACAATCGTGGCAACCAAAAGTGGTCAAGTGTGCATAGTCGAATATCTATCTCTCAATATCACGACAATAAGGTTAGTAAGTTGTAAAATTACAAGCAACCTTAAAAGGTATCAAAGAATATATTATTATAATACATTCAAATTGTTGGACATGCTAACATAGTGACCTAGTAGCCAATGTCTGCCATAGACAATTAGGCAGACATGCATCTTCACGGGGCACTTAGGTTAACCCCTAAGCACAACAGACTTTTATAAGTACTTTAAATTTTCAATACTATATTTTCTTATCCAAATTACTCTGTGTATCTATAATATGTGTAAAATGCTATTTGTATAGAATATGATGGAGTAGGGAGACAAACTCAAATGATACAGTCCATTTTCTCTTTAGCCGTACCTACGCTAAATGAGGAGGAAATTTTGGAGCATGTCCTAGGTAGATGTACAGGACACAAGACTAGACTAGGCCCCACATTTCTGCATAGGTTTTACTCTGGCACCTACGATGGTTCATCCTCTAGTTCCCGGTCAGACAAAATATCTTCAATGCTTGTTGACTCGCATGTGGAAGATTATTTTCTATGGAAATTGGTCAAGTACAACATGGCTATGTACCACAACCACAAACGTTGATGGAGTTGGTGGCCTAGTTGCTACCAAGAGTCCAACTCTTGCCTGTGATGACTCCTCTAACTTTTGTTCGACCAAGTCCTCTGCCTCCTCTAGATGCCATTGATGACAACAATGATGATAACAATAATGCTACAAATTTAGATGATTAGATTGTATTTTCTTCTTTCTTCAATATTTTGATACATTATATTTAGTTAGTTTTTTATTTTATTATTGGAATAATGTATTATCAATGTCTTTTTTAATATTAAAATTTTATTTTTGTTGTTATAATTCAATTATTTCTATTTAAAAGTAATAACAATCATTTAAAAAACATTAAAAATTTAACAAATAGTATTAAATAATATATTAAAAATTTTTATTAAAAAATTTTAAAAAAATAAATTGTCATCACATAAAACCAGTATATTTTCAACAATTTTTTCAAAAATGTCATCACAAAAATATAAGTACACATCAGCATCAGCACGTTATTACGACGTCGCTAAAAAATGTTGCCATGTCACGTTATTGATGCTGTGACGATATAATTGCAGCAACTTTTTTGCGACCTTTTTGTCATTGTAAATAAAATTGTGATAATGATGTTGTCATGAAAAAATTATTTGCGACTAGTTACTAGCGATAACTAAGAGGTGATAAAAGTAGTTGGAAAAAAATATATTTGCGACAACTGTCAACCTTTAGTCATTGCAAATGACCCTGTTTATAGTGATGGGAAACGAAAAACATTTTCCTTACCAGCCGCTAAGAAGAGCAGGGTCTCGCCATGCCTGCTATGAGCCATGAATATTTCAGGGTTTTTTGCAATCAAATACTTGCACAACTCTAAGTACCCAAGTGAAGTTGCTAAATGGAGAGACATGTTCCTGTAAGACCTTAAATTTAACTAAGTGTTATTAGTGTACAAAATAGTAGATTAGTGTGCTAAATTTGTAATTTGACTTTAATCTAATTATTTTGTAATGATTTCCCTATCAATTTGATTTTAAATCGTTTTGATTATTTTCAATTATTTTTATTGCTATTTTTAATTTTAAAACAAAACAAATTGTCAAGTTCTAAAAAAGTCCCTTTTGTAAAAAACTTGAACAACTTAAAAGTTGCTTGGGGAAAAAACCACGAGTAGCCTGTGGTTTTCCTAATTTAGCTAGTCCACTTTTTAATCTATTTAATTCCCTCTCTCCCTTCCTCCCTTTCTTTCTCACATTCTCTCACTTTCTCTCTCAGCCTCCCTTTTTCTCTCTCTCTCTGCGTTTTCCTCTCTCACTTCCTCTCTTAAATTTTGATTCAAAAACTAAGTCCAAGCTTCGATTCTCAACAGATTGGAAGCTTGGGAATGCATGCTGACAATCACAAACTAGGATTCAAGTTTAAAATCCTGGTTAGTTTAACTTTTTTCAAAATTTCAAACTTTATCTCTAAAATTTCAATTTCTTCAAAATGTTGTAATCCGGGTTATGTGAACTTAGGAAACCCTTAATCTAAGTAAGTAGAACTCAACTCATCTAGAATCTAGGCTTGATTTGGTGAAAATCAGATTAAACCAAGTTTTTTTTTATTTTTCTTCATTTTTGGATTTCTTTGAAAAGTTCTATGTAAATCTTGTTTAAAGTTGTTTATAAGTGTTCTATTGGGTTTTTTTAATCATATATGAATGTTTTCTATGCCTAGGAACTAAGAAAATAGGTTGAAAATGGGATTCGAGCTCGGAGCTCGGGGAGGACGAGACTCGAAATCTGAAACTTTCTAGATTTTTTCAGTTCGGTAGGCCAAACTTCAAGTCTGGCAGGCCAGATTCATGAGTTCAGCAGGCCGGATTCATGAGTCTAGACTCATAATGGGTTCAACAGGCCGGACCTAGATGGTCAGTAGGCCGGACTCAACAATTCGGCAGGCTAGATTAGCAGAAATAGCAGGCCGACTAGGCCTTACAAAATTTGTTGTTTTTCAACCATTTTCACTAAGGCATGTAACTCTTTAACTTTCTTTTCTCATATTAGACTGTAGTTGTAAATCTAAGTTATTGTTGATGCTATGTGCATGCACAAATTGTGGGCCCAATGGGACCCAACATGCAACCTTCCCTCTCTCTGTATTATGTTATTATATTTTTCTCTTTTCTCTTTTATTATTTCTAATAACCGATTAAAAGTTTTAAATTTAACATATTCTAATAAATAACTAATTCCTTAAAATAATAATTTTAACTAAAATTTACTTAATTCAATTAATTAACCTGCCACGTTACCTCCCGGGTTCCGGGGCGTGATAGTTCCTATGCTTGTTGGAGATCTTTAAGGCAACCAGCAAGCTCACAATCTTGACTTCGCGACTAGAAACGGCAATGTGCAGCACAGTATTTCTGATTTTGTGATTATTAGAGGATTGAGCGTCAGGGTTGTTCTCATAGGCCTCCGCAACCTCCATCCACCTTCCTTTCATGGCATTTGTGAACGGTATATTTGCAACTACACTATGGCACTCCATCACTCCTAGCCACGGTAAGGAAAATTACTAAAACTAAAACTAAATATCGGTTAATTTGGTTAGTCTTTGGCTTTAGATTTGTATATATATAAAGTCGGACATATATGGTGTCGATTGAATTGTAAAGAAACGAAAAAATGAATAAACAAATAAATGAAAACAAAGGTTTCAACTTTAACGTGCCCGCGGGGAAAATTTAATGTAAAGAATCTTTGTGAACAGTAGGGCAACATGTGGCAGAGATGCTGCATGAGAAATAATGTTTTTGTACGTCGTTTTTTTGAAAATGAAGTAAAGCATAACGGCCGGAATTTCTTCTACTTTAAGTCATCCTAAATTTATCTTGATTATATATATCGCCGTTTTCTTTTGCTTTTTACATTTAAAGATAAATTTCAATGTTCCACTTTGTTTTGTCATGGATATCGTCCTGTGACCAGCCACCCCCACTAACAGCGTTCATGGAAACATTGGAATACAATAGACCACGTGAAATAAGTTGTAATATAAGAGTGCTTGATGAGCATTAAAAAAAGGAAAAAGAAGTATGAAATATCTAGACAAATGCAGGTAGATAATAGTACCGACAAATTGATGACAATGATACAATAAGCAATGATTGAAAACATGGGGAAAAAAAGAAAGAAAAACATTAACTGGTCAGCCGCCCAAAGAACTTAGATAACTCACAAAGCATCTTATTTTAGCTGAGATTAAATAATGAGTTCCAAAACCCACAATGACAATTAATTATGAAACGAAACTAGGTAACATGATAATTATACAGGAAAGAAGAAAAAGAAAAGGATTTGAGTTAAAAAATTACATAATATATACATGCATATACATATATATATGTTATAAGGGGCTCCGAGGATATATGATTTTTAAGTAAATGATACTACTGCAAAAGGGTGAATAGACGACGTTTTAGTAGCACGTACCTGGCGCTCCGGTTTGGAAATTCATACATAGTTAATAAAGGATGGTTTTATTGTTGTCAAAAGAGGACGGAATCTGGAACACCTTTGCACCACGCAAATTCCAGCAAACCCAGTAGAACACGAAGATATAAAAATCTCTTCTTAACAGAGAAA
>CAMOHE010036808.1:103385-134518 GCA_946598075.1 Artocarpus hirsutus
ATTATCTAGATAAAGTTGTTTTAATTAGATAACTTCTCTATTGGGTTATTTGAATTAAAACTGAGGCTTTATCCTATAGAATCTCGGGTGAAAAATAAAAGATTCGCGTGATTTTTATTTCGGCAGTTCGGCATGTCGAACTTAAAGTTTAGCCTACCGATCAGGCAAGTTTGGCCTGCCTATGAAAAAGTTCAGCCTGCCTATGCAAGAATTAAAAATCGCGTGTTTTCACACGTTTTTACGCGTATCTTATCCGATATAGACCCGAATTTGGTTCTATTTCGAATCTTTGAGACCTTATCTGATAAGGAATGACCCTAGACCCAACCTCTATAAATAAGGAGTGAGTCTAATGATTTATTCAGATCAATAGAGAGATTAAGAGTTATACTTTACTGGTGAGAATCTGAAACTCCCTGAGAGCTCTTGTTCACAAATCACGAACACTAGCTTTGGGTTCTCTCAATTGGTTGGAAGGAGAGTCACCTTGAGGAAGAGCTGTACGTGTAAGCCCACACTTACTCCGATCGTGGATAGAGAATAGCAAAGAAGACCAGTTGGTTGAGGCTCTTCTAGAACGTTGCTTCTCTACACAGATTTCGGGAGCTTTTCGGCGAATACAAGGTCAGTAAGATCAGGTTAATTTATACATATAGCATGTCAAACTTGTGTTTTGAAAAATACTCTGATTTAAAATTTTTAAAATTCCGCTGAGTATTATTTTTCCAACAAATGCTATGCATATGCACTAATTGTGGGCCCAATGGGACCCAACATGCAACCTTCTCTCTCTGTATTATTTTATTCTATTTTTCTCTTATCTCTTTTATTATTTCTAATAACCAATTAAAAGTTTTAAATTTATCATATTCTAATAAATAATTAATTCCTTAAAATGGTAATTTTAACTAAAATTTACTTAATTAAATTAATTAACCTGTCATGTTACCTCCCAGGTTTAGAGGCATGACAGTTCCCCATGCTCGTTGGAGATCTTTAAGGCAACCAGCAACCTCACGATCTTGACTTCGCAATCAGAAACGGCAATGTGCAGCACAGTCTTTCTGATTTTCTGATTATTAGAGGATTGAGCGTCAGGGTTGTTCTCATAGGCCTCCGCAACCTCCATCCACCTTCCTTTCATGGCATTTGTGAACAGTTTATTTGCAACTACACTATGGCACTCCATCACTCCTAGCCACGGTAAGGAAAAGTACTAAAACTAAAACTAAATATCGGTTAATTTGGTTAGTCTTTGGCTTTACATTTGTATATATATATAAAGTCGGACATACATGGTGTCGGTTGAATTGTAAAGAAACGAAAAAATGAATAAATAAATGAATAAAAACAAAGGTTTGAACTTTAACGTGCCCGCGGGGAAAATTTAATGTAAAGAATCTTTGTGAACAATAGGGCAACATGTGGCAGAGATGCTGCGTGAAAAATAATGTCGTTTTTTTGAAAATGAAGTAAAGCTTAACGGCCGGAATTTCTTCTACTTTAAGTCATTCTCAATTTATCTTGATTATATATATCGCCGTTTGCTTTTGCTTTTTACATTTAAAGATAAATTTCAACGTTCCACTTTGTTTTGTCATGGATATCGTCTTGTGACCAGCCACCCCCACTAACAGCGTTCATGGAAAAATTGGAATACAATAGACCACGTGAAATAAGTTGTAATATAAGAGTGCTTGATGAGCATTAAAAAAAGGAAAAAGAAGTATGAAATATATAGACAAATGCAGGTAGATAATAGTACCGACAAATTGATGACAATGATACAATAAGCAATGATTGAAAACATGGGGAAAAAAAGAAAGAAAAACATTAACTGGTCTGCTGCCCAAAGAACTTAGATAACTCACAAAGCATCTTATTTTAGCTGAGATTAAATAATGAGTTCCAAAACCCACAATGACAATTAATTATGAAACATGATAATTGTACAGGAAAGAAGAAAAAGAAAAGGATTTGAATTAAAAAATTACATAATATATACATGCATATATATATATATATATATATATATATGTTATAAGGGGCTCCGAGGATATATGATTTTTAAGTAAATGATACTACTGCAAAAGGGTGAATAGACGACGTTTTAGTAGCACGTACCTGGCGCTACTATTTGGAAATTCATACATAGTTAATAAAGGATGGTTTTATTGTTGTCAAAAGAGGACGGAATCTGGAACACCTTTGCACCACGCAAATTCCAGCAAACCCAGTAGAACACGAAGATATAAAAATCTCTTCTTAACAGAGAAAATCTAAATTAAAAATATTTTTTTTTTCTTCTCCATATAAATGTTACATTTTTTTTTCTTTTTTTCTTTTTTGTGCATGGTTCTTGTTTATGTAATCAACATCTTAATCATCCAATAAACTTTGATATCATATTTGGCTAGTATGTTTCAACGAAGTTGACATTCACTAAACAATTCGTGCCATACCAAACCCTATATATACTTGAATTTCTTTCAGCAACTAACTATTTAGTGCTCACTAAGCAATTCATGCTCGACCAAACCCTATACTCGAATTTCTTTTTGCAGTATCTTTTTGGAACTAATATTTATTTTGCCTAATAAGAAATTAAAAATAAATAAATAAATACGTAATTCTTTTAAAACAAGCTTTAGTGACCGTAAAAGACAGCATAGTGCGTAACTTAAAGGACAAGAAAATCACAAATCCACAATGTCATTGATACATCTATAAAACGTGCGCAAGCATTATTTGCTCATCCATTAAAAAAATAAAATAATAAAGGGGTAAAATATTTTTAGATGCCGTCGTTTTACTTCAAAACAATCTACCCTAACATTCATCGATCATCAAAACAACAACAAATTAAAAGCTATATAAAAGAAAGGGTACATTATCAATTAATTGATTGCACAAAATTAGATAATTAAAAGGAAGAGCATGTAATGATAATCTAGTGCAGAAATGCCTAGTTGCAACGCTGTGGAACCTTTTTGATGATAGCCCGGACGAGATCGAAATAGAGGGACAACTGTGCCAAGGCAAAATACGTTATGGGAAAGCACAGCGTTGCATATAAAGGATAAGCCGCGTACTTGAGTTGATCACTGAGAATGAAGATATGTCCTTCACAGAAAGAGACTACAACGGAAGCTATGGAGGCAAAAAGCGACGTCAAGCCGAGGAGAAGTTTCCGCGGCAAGTCCATGGCAAAGTCCTTCTCTTGGCAGCGAGAGGTGAGGATGGAGAGGAAGAAGACGAGGGAGGTGACAGAGAAGCAGAGGGCCACGAGGGAAGAGATTGCGAAGGCTCCAAAAGCCGGCTTCATTTGCAGGATGGGGATGCCGGTCTCCTCGTTGACCCCGCCGGGTATGGTTGCTGAGGTGGCGAAGCCGACCGTCGCGACGAGTGCTGCCACTACGGAGCACGACTCAGCTGTCTTGACGAGCCATTTTCCACCTTCTTTTGTGAGATTTTTGTGTGTGTCTCTAAAGATTTCGTTAGGGGTCTCATGCTTGGCGTTGTAGCGAGGGAAGAACTGTGGTGGCATGGACTTCTTCACAAACTGCATTAATGCACCAGATAATTAAGATAAACTAAGGTCAACTTTAAAAAAATCTACTCATTGTATACAATGAACATCTAATTGTTCAAATATAGATTCACTGCCTATAGTTTTTAATTTCTTTTTCATACTCTACCCTGCACCGAATTACCTAAATTTGTAAACAAAACAAAAAAGGGAAATATATAACTTTTTTTTTTTTACTTTTCTTTTTTTCCAAAAGAAAAATTTAAATGGTATCTGTATTCCCTAGCGTGCTTTACATAGAAAAATGGTTTGCCGTTGTTACCTACATTTTTTTTTTTTGTTAGCTACATGTTATGACGAGTTGATTTGCGTACTTACGCAGAAAAAATGAAATAGTACTACTCTTGAGCAGTGTTCTAGGGCAACTCTATTCTATTTTTTTTAATCAATTTTGACTTGTTTTTATTATTGATAAACACAATTTCTTATTATCAATTATGACAATCTTTGAAGCACCTACATTACTAAATAATGATAACTTAGAAGTTAATACAAAAGTTGATATTAATTAAGTACGTATCCTTAATATTATTCATATTAAACAGTTAAATTAAGGTTGAGTTTTAAGAATTATTTGGATATACCATATAATCTAATTCTAGCAATCGGATGATTAAAAAAAAAAAAGATCAAACTATGAAAATATTAAGTTAGAAGCTTAAATTTTCTTTTCAAAAGATGAGATCATATTTTTTTTCATCTAATAGCTGAAATTTTAGTTGCATAATACATCCTCATTACCATAGATTTCACAAAGATTTGATGAAACAATTTATAAGTATGAGTTAGGAATTAGCTAGTAATATCATCAAGTACGTACCTTGTACCATTTGATTTCCCATTGCATTTGCAAGGCAACCCCAGGAATGAGCCACGGCCGTTGCTCTTTGAATTGAGCAGCGAGGTGCAGAGCGCTGTTATCGTCCTTGTCGAGTTGGCGGAACACGTTCTCCTTCGGAATCTTTCTGTGGAGAAGGAGGTTATAGACTTGGGGTTGTCTATTCTCAACTGC
This sequence comes from Artocarpus hirsutus, assembly GCA_946598075.1. NCBI lineage: Eukaryota > Viridiplantae > Streptophyta > Magnoliopsida > Rosales > Moraceae > Artocarpus > Artocarpus hirsutus. The sequence goes on from CAMOHE010036808.1 coordinate 107,987, forward strand.
TAAGAGCACAACGTTCTTGTTATCAGAGTCCACATCTTGGATAGCAACTGGGAATGCCTCTAGAATCTTCTCCACCATTTCAGTCACCCCCATCTTTGCAGCTATTAGTATTGGTGTCTGTCGTTTATCTGCTTCACCACAAGAATATCCCCATTCATTTGTAGTTAACTCTTCTGTACTTAATAGGACAATAAAATTACAAAAATTGTTCTTCTTGAACTTTGTCTAGTATCAACTTGCTACCTGAATTTGTTAATGTGCCAATATTACTCCCTAAACTTGAAAATATGGTAAGGTTAGGTCCTTCTGTTGGTCTTTCTCCCCGAAAAAAAATAAAAATAAAAAGGATATCGGCATCTTTCCTTCAATTTTTTGGAAACAAAGAGACGGAATTACCAATATTATTACTTTTTTTTATTCTCAAATTCAATAGAAGATCATTATTACATTTATGAAGTTAAGATAAGTTGATACTAATGATAAAGTCTAGACAATTTTTGTGAATTGTTCAATTTAATTTCAAATAAACTTGGTAACTTATTTAACTTACCAGACTCGCTTTGATCTTTCACTACTTTCGAATCACTTTTGAAGCTTGAAGAAGTACTTAGGCTCTTCCCTCCATCAGATAAGGCTGTAATGTCACTAGGAATTTCAGATTCTTCAGCCAATAAACCACCTTCACGAGATTGGCTGGGATCCAATCCGGTGTTGTCGTAAAATTTGTAGGAAGTTGTATGCTTTACCAATTCATCCATTACACGTATTGCCCACATGTGAAGCTTTTTCTTTCTTTGGATTTTCTTTATCCTCCAAAGGCCTGAATTAATATTTAATTAATATCCCATAAGAAGTAGCCACGATTATTTACACTTCAAAAGAAGTTCCTTCAAGATATCATATTTAACATTCAATCCTCTGGTCCAAAAAATACCCAATGAGTTTTAGTTAAATCTTACATTTGCTCATGTACGTATTTTTTATAATCTATGAGGAAACGTTGGATTTAACTAAAACTCAAAAGCACTTTTTGAATTATATCTTGATTAAAAAGTCAAATTAATAATCATGATATCATTCAATACATACTAACCAATTCCTAAGATAATTAACAATGCCTTCGCCATAACGTTGAGAAATAGGACAAGTGTCTCATAAGTAGGAGGAATCTTCACTTTGAATTGTTTTGTACCTACAAGAGAAGCTAAAATGTAACTAGGTCCAACAAAAATCATGCACATATATATGCAGCTTAAAAATTATATAACACGTACGTTCAGTTTCAATTGAACACTTTAACCGTGGTATTGCTGTTTGAATTGAATTTTCTCTCTCTTAAATGTTAAAACAAGAGCTTTTTTAGACAATGTGACACAAAATCGTCTTCTACTATTTTAAAATATTTTAGGCAAATAACATATTCATGATGTGAATAATGTATATCCTAGAATTATGATGTACAATTTACCTCAAACATTTTAAAACTACATATTATTTACTTCAAAAAAGTTCTAAAAAAATGTTATTTGACTTTTTTCCCCAACCTCAAATGCTCAAACATGTCCATTGAAAAAAAAAAGAAAATCTTCCGGGTAAAAACAAAAACAAAATTTATCTATATCAGGATCAAAAATATTATTTAATTCACTGAGCAGATTCCTAGTTTTCCCTGTCCTGTGTTATTTATATGGTGGTATATAATTAAAAGAACTTTCATCTAACTCATGCCGACTAAGTTGTTTGTTCCAATAATTAAAAGCATAGGATAGTTACCTTCCGATTCACTAATCTTTTGCGGATTCTCTTCAGTACCGGTTTTCCTTACTAATTTATCTTCCTTTCCCTTGTCTGGAAGAAGAGAATATTATAGTTAAGCGTAACTAATTAAACAACGTAATTAGGCATAGACAAAATTAGTTGTAAAATCATAGAGAATATTACACTTTACAACTTTCTATGCAGAGAGACTTACCTTGACTCGGTGTTGAACTTGTGTCGGTAAGTACTTCATTCGTAGCACCTTTCGATTTTGAACCCACGGCAGAGGAAGATGCAACTTGTTTCCCTGAAATATAAAGTTCTTTCTAATGTTTGAATCACTTATTATTTGTTAATACCTTAACTAATTTCATCAACTTTGTCCAAAAAAATCTTATTTTTCATTTTTTTTTTGGTCGAGTTTTTTATTATTGTAATCTATAGGGTTATTATCTCTATTAGTCTCTCAACTTTGAGTATTGTAACAATTTGTTTGTTGAACTTTTATGTTTTTATCAGTTTTAATCCCTTACATTAAAATAGATAAAAGATTTAAGAATATTAACAGTGGTATTTACGTGTCCATAATTTGATAACTTGAAATTTGACAAAAATAGTTATGTTAAAGGCTTTCTTCGCTATTTTTAGAACCTATCGAGAAAGAAAATTTTGAATTTCATGTAAACTATTTAGGAAAAGTTTTTTTATCATCCAACATGGATGTGACTATATATATTTATATATATATATATATATGTTAAATTATAGAAATTCTCTGTCGATATTAGAGTCAGTGACCTGCCAAAAAAATAAAAGTTAAAGGACTACTATGTCAAATTAACAGTTTTAAGGGTAAAATTGTCACAATGCTTAAAGATTAGCACTAAAAGAGTTAGAATCCCAAAACCATCCCCAATGCCAATACTATATTTACCATCAAAAAGTGTAAAAATGACATATTTGATGTGTTATTCTATTTCATGTTCCAATGTATAATATTATTTTTAAAGTTATATCTATACTTTATTATAATTATTAATCCTTGAAAGTTGTATTTAAAGCAAACCTTTAATATCAAAATACTTTAAAAGTGACAATATTGTAATGATTACAAGAAAAAATTTATGTATTAATTAATAGGAATAAATAGCTAAATTTGTGATATGCTAATCTTGGTGGAAAGTTTGCCACCAAGGTTAGCATAAAATTTGACAAAACATGACACTGCATTGGAAAGTCTTTTATGCATTCAAACAGCAAAATTTGGCATTGGCACATTAATATAGCATTTGGAGATGCTTTAATATTTTATGTAAGAAACTATAGTTTATGATCTATTACTAATTCCCCAAGGGCTAATATCCATTAATAAAGGCTTTCCTGAAAATTTTATTATTCAGTCCTTAATTAGTATTCCTCAGTATTGTAATTACCCTGTTCTGTGCTGCTTTTTTGTTGGGGATTCTCTAAATCACTCTTTCCATCTTTCTGTTTTTTCCGAAATCCCAATTTAATGACTGCCAAAAAAAAAATAATGCAATTAGATTTGAAACAAGAATATATATAAACATTGGTGGAAATGATAACTTGTTTCTCATGCACTCACATACGACTTGAAAAACAAGTGATAGAAGTCCACAGAAGTTAATGCATGTTTTATAGTTCTCTGGGTATTTAAGAGTCTTCTTATAACTTCCCTTTCGGCTTTCTTTTTTAATATATGCATCAATGTCATGTGATTCCTCAATGTCATTCACAACCAAACCTGAAATAATGTAAAGCAAAACATCCTTTAATTTATATTGAATAATATATGTAGCTAAAAATATTTAAAATGCGCATAAATTTACATTAACTATTTTATAGGACACATTATTTTAGAAAGCTAAAAAAAAAATTATTTGCAAGGAATATAAAAAGTTGTCATACAATGGTATATGATGCGATCAAAGAGCCCAAAGCGATTGCTGCTTTGAAATGCATTAGGCTTGCTAGCTAAAATGTGAAGGGGAGATAAACCGTTTACGTTCATAGAGTCCACAAGGTTGGGATGGTAACGCATTATGCTCATTGCCAAACCTAGAAACAGGCAAACGAAAAAAAAAAAAAGTTTAATAAAAAAATGATCATCAGTATATAATTATTATCAACTATAGCTTGTTAATTAAAAAAAACAAATGATAAGTATAATATTTTTTTTATGAACTGAGAAAGAAAATAACTGATATGATTATAAGAGAAAATTAGTGCATCCCAACTAATAGGGTGTTTGGCAAGGTAGTTAAAATCGTTGATTAAAACTGTTTTTACTGTAGCATGTGAGAGCTTTACACTATAACAATTTTTTTATTATTATTGTAACATATGAGAACTTTATATTATTTATAACTAAAAAAGTTATTTAAACCACAACTACCAGGCACACTATTAGTTACTATACATTACAAATCCCCTCCTCTACTAAATTTCCCGCTCAAAATCATTATAAAAAAAAGAATAGAAAAATTGCATAATAGTCGAATAAAGGAAAGCGGAAAGCAAAACCGGCCCCAGATAAAACATTCAGGGGCAAAGAAAAATAACCGAAGACAAACTGGGTTAAAATTGATAGCAAGCTAGTTCTAAAGGATTCGGCCTATAGTCATACCTTGAAAGAAGAAGAGAAATATGCCACGTTAAAAACTTCCAGTCAAAACCCAATAAGGCAAAATAATTATCGGGGAAAAAAGAGTCAACTTACGGAAATATTCGCCAGAAATTGCAACATGGAGAATTGTATCCCCATCATTTCTTCTTAGAAGGTCATCCCTTTCGCTCTGAGAATGGAGATAAGCGAAAGCCTCTATCTTTCCATGACGAGCAGCCAAAAATAGCGGAGTCTCGCCAATGAGATTTCGGCTGTTGATGAGGCCCAGATCCTTCAAAATCATGGCCTCCAAAACTCTCAAGTCCCCCAGTGCAGCAGCTATGTGGAGAGCTGTGTTTCCTTTCGAATTTGCAAGCTTCATTATATCCTTTTCACATATTTCCACCAATTTCAATGCTGTATCCGTTTGTCCAACCGAAACCGCGGTGTGCAGCGTGGTGTCTTCGGATTTGGTGATCTTCGCCTTCTGAACCGCAGGGCTCCTCTTGTAGATCTTCAGAACCTCATCCCACTTGGCTTTCATAGCGTTTGCAAATAAGTCATCTATTTCCTCCTGTAAAGACATATTTAGCTTTTTCTGTTAATCCTTAATGGTACTACAAGTATATAAAGTATGAACTATAAAATTTGATTCATTTTGTTCTCTCAAAACTAATCATCTTCAGTTTAAATAGCACTAGTCTTCATCATGATATTAGCGTATAGAACTTAGAAACTTGACCAACATAGAGAATTTATGACTTTCTTTGGAGGAAAGAAAGAAATAATTGAACGAGATCTAGTAAAAGATTGAAATTGAGAGAATAATTAAGATACACCAATCCAATTCAGCCACCTTATTTCGTCTCCTCCAAGTCATTCTTTATTCTCCTAATAATTTATATCATGATCAGTAGTTGTTGAAATTTAGTAAGAAGTACTTTAGGAAAAAAAATTGTAAGAAATAAAGCTTTGTCTCTTCCCTAAATAATTTTTTCCAGTCGTATCACATTTATAACAACAACATACTTTAACAAAAAGAGTTTCTTCAGCGATAAAAAACGACAACATTATCAAAAGTCGTGTAGAAAAGTACTCTCAGACCATATATTGTCCCTAAGCATTAATCATAGTATTTAGCGATGACAAGCACAATGCTTTGCTTGTCATCGCTAATCTTTACGACATTCCTGACGACAAAGTTGTCGCTAATGTCACATGAAGCGCTGTTGACTTTTCATTGCCGTGTTCTTGAATGACATGAGGGACGACAATTTTTAAAGTTAATCACCGCTAAAGTGCTTTGTGGACGCCTGAACAGCTATCATAGATTCTCATTTTTTAAATTTTTTATTTTTCAATTTTTTAAAATAATAAATTGAGCCTTGATTAGGCTTTAAATTAGACGGTGTATATTATTAGTTCAATGGAGTTTAGATCATAAGAGAATTTCTTCAACAATATCCTTTCACCAGCTTCATATGCACAATCTCATTTGAAATGTTCAATTAACGTTAATGATCCCTGCGGTGGGATGCTTCCACTATGGAATATTCACATTTTTTAGACAAGGGTTGTGCATCCAAGGACGTCTGAACAAATTTGAACAAAAATTGAAGTAAAGGTGTTTATCTACAGTGTTGACACATGCGTTAACTTATATATATATTCGATACATATTTTATCTGCCCAAAAAGAGCTTCAATCACTTTATCGATTACTTTGTCGCCTTTTCCAATTGTTACTGTTTCTGTACCGCGTAGAAGATGGGAACAAATATGACGTCATCTGCCCTAAAAAACTGTCGTGTGTTTTAAAAACGACATCATCTCATTTTCAACCTTAATACTAATATTAATATAAATAATATTAATTCTTAATAATATCTTACTAATTTATATTAATATTAATAATATATTAACAATATTTTTATAATAATATGTTAATATTCTTAATTTATAATTCTTAACAGTGTATTATTAATTTATATTAATATTAGCATTAAAAAATAATATTGTTATGATAATATTATAAAAATATTTAATTTATTTAATATTTATTTTTCTAAATTATTTATGATAATTATTATTATATTTATATTAATATTCCCATGAATATTAATGATATCATAATATTATCATTGTATGCTTACGTCATAGTTTTCTAAAAAACGGTTGTATAAGGGCCTTGTTTTAAATAGCTTACATGACAATTTTTCAAAAAAAACAAACCACTGTGTAAGCTTCAAAAACAATGCCATCTCATTTTCAAGCTTAATACAAATATTGATATGAATTATATTAATTCTTAATAATATCTTATTAATTTATATTAATATTAGTAATATACTAACAATATTGTTATGACGATAAATAATAATAATAATAGTATGTTAAAATTCTTAATTTATAATTCTTAGCAATATGTTATTAATTTATATTAATATTATCACACTACAAGAAAAACTACGTTTAACGATATATTATTTACGACATGTAGTTTTTAAATGTCGTTAAAAAGTACATACAATGACATCTCCAACAAAGATATCGTTGATAATATTTGAAACAATAATTAACGACATCTATATAGATGCCGTATTAAAGGTCTCTTTTTAGCGACAATAGTTTAGTGTCGTTAAATTATTTAACGACAAGTAGGATATGTCGTCAAAGACTTAGAGATTCCATGACATCCCTTATAGATGATATCTTGACCGATGTCGTCCATAAGGGGTGTCATGGAATCTTCAAGGCTTTGATTACATCTTTTACTTGTCGTTAAATAATTTAATGACACTAAACTATTATCGTTAAGAGGAGACTTTTAATACAATGTCTATATAGATGTCGTTAATTATTGTTTCAAATGTCGCTAATGACATCTTTGCTGGAGATGTCATTGTATGCACTTTTCAATGACATTCAAAAACCACATGTTGTAAATAATATGTCGTTAAATGTAGTTTTTCTTGTAGTGTCATCAAACAATAATATTGTTATAAAAAAAATTACAAAAATATTTAATTGAATTTAATATCTTTCTAAATTTATTTATAATCATAAATTATTATTATATTGTAATAATTTAATATTAAAAATACCATGAATGTTAATAATATCATAATGATGTTATTACAGGCTTACATGATAGTTTCTCCAAAAAAATCATCGTGTAAGTGGCTTTTTTAAATAGTTTACATGACGATTTTTCTAAAATATATCATGTAAACTTTAAAAAAGACGCCATCTCAAATTCAAGCTTAATACTAATATTAATATAAATAATATTAATTCTTAATAATATCTTATTAATTTATATTAATATTAGTAATAGACTAACAATATTGTTATGACAATAATAATAATATGTTAATATTCTAATTTATAATTCTAGATAATATATTATTAAACAATAATATTGTGTTGATAATATTACAAAATATTTAATTGTATTAATATTTATTATTGTAAATTTATTTATTGTCATAAATTATTATTTTTATTAAATTATTCTAATGTAATATCAATATTTCCATGAACATTAATAATATCATAATAATATCAGTATAGGCTTACACAAGGGTTTCTTAGAGAAACTCGTGTAAGTTGAGACAAAAACCAAACTTTATACGACCATTTTTTCTAAAAATCGTCATGTATGTTGCTTACATGACTTTTTGTTAAAAACTATTGTATAAGCCTATCATACAAACCGTCCTAAAAACTCCTATTTCTACGACTATTTTTGTATTTTTTGCAATCTCTTGCATTTTTTTCCGTACTTAATACGACGGTTTTCTATAAATCGTCATGTAATAAATAATTTCCACTTGTCCTTGAACAACATCCTTACACTACCTTCATAAGCACAATCTAATTTAAAACATACAATTAACGTTAATGATCCCTACGGTGGGATGCTTCCACTGTGGAATATTTTCATTTTTTAGACAAGGGTTGTGCATCCATAGACCTCTGAACAAATTTGAACAACAAAAACTAGAAGGGACCTATCTGCAGTATTGATACATGCGTTAATTTTATATATATATATTCGATGCATATATTATCTGCCCTAAAAGAGCTTCAATTACTTTATTGATTACTTTGTCGCTCTTTCGAATTGTTACTGTTTCTGTACAGTGTAGAAGATGAGAACAAATAACAGGAAAAATAACCTCACATAATCTTATTAATTGCTAGTTAATCTGGAATTCAAGCAATCTACTTCATTGTTTTCTAAATGCAAGCTGTAAAGGATTCCCTACTTTTAGTGGCTCTAATGTGTATTGGCCCCATTGAGGTTATGTAATCAAGTACTGATGACCCAGAAAGTGGCAATACATATACCCTTAACCTGATCCTCAGCTACTAGCCTACTCCAAAAAAAAAAAAAAAAAAAAAAACATTAACTTTGTGTGTGGGAAGAAGAGTCCAAACCATTGTTTTGAACAATTTTTTTTATCAAAACACTATAGATGTTAAGTGTTTTATACTATAGCTACTTTTAGCTTTACACTGTGGGACGGTATGAACTGATGACTTTAAACCATTGTGCCAAACACCCCATAATAAGCCTTTCGTTTTGGTAGGAAAAGACATGTAGGTCAATGATGCTTTGAGTTATAATAAAGAGTAAATTGCTTGGCTACTCCCCAAACTCTTTGGTCTTCATTCTTTTTAGCTCAACTGACCCTAAACTGCTAAAATCAATGCAAAAGGATGAACTTGATAGACGTCCTTCAAGTTTCCCATTTTTATGATCAGGTGCATATCACATGTTCTTTGTTTATTGTAAGCATATTAAAATATCCCCTAACAAATAAGCAACCATTAGAAAAAGAAAAATAAAACTTTTTTCATTAGGTCTTGATCCTCTACCTCTCTGCCGATGCCTGGATCGACGAAATGATTCCTATAAGGTCCCCTATAGCGCCGCTCTTGTTTGCTCGATTCTACCATCAAAGGTCATTGATCTAGTCTTCTTATGGAGGGATTCTACTAAGATTCAATCTTAGGGCAATGCTACGCGATGTTGGTCAAGTATGTTTAGATTTTTATGGGATCGCCAGTCCTATTGTGCTCAATAGGAAGGAGTATTCCATTGCTATGGTGACCACAGAGGATTGCTTGATGTTTTGCAAAATGGAAGAAGAAGAAAGAGATGGTGGAGAAAGGCAGAGAGGGTTTCGGGGAAAGGGGATGTTGCATGGAGATAGTGGAAAAGAAGCTGATCTTGGTTTTATTTTTGGGTCTAAACTGTTTTGTTTTTGTTTTGATTTAGTTTAGTGAAACATTTTATGGAAAATGTAAGATATATATTAATTTACTAAAATACCTTTGAAAGTCAATTATGTGCACAGCACGTGGTTGCCAAATAAATGGACATCTATTAAGTTCGTCTTTTTATATCGATTTTGGAAGTGCTAGGTTAGTTGATCTAAAAAAAACAAGGACCAACGAGTCACTTTTTAAATAGTACAAAGACTAGCCGAGCAATTTACTTTATAATAAATTCATGTTTGAGGTTTTTAGTTGAGTTTTGTGGAGTCTAATATACTTTTCTCACTAACTAGATGTTAAGAATGGTTCCCCTTGCTAGTACGAGCACGAGCATTGAACGCAAATTTTTTAGGTATTTTAAATATTCCATGCATGTGTTGATTTTGCTCAAGGGCTCTCATTATATACAAAGGTTTAGGATGGTTGAAAAAGATAGAAAGACTGAGAGACATTTAACTATGGATTATATTATTTTTTTTCTAAGTATAGAGTGAAATTCTACAACATCAAACAATAGATGTAACTTTTACTTTAGAGAGAACTACTATAATTCATTTGTATGCGCAATCCATTTATTTTATAAGATATAGAAGCAAATAATCTTTTTTAAGCCTCTTTAAAATAAATGACCACACTTTTTCTAAATTAAGAATGACCCTTCTTATTAATTATAAAGTCAAAATAACAAACAATCTTATTTAGCCTATAGAATTATAACCCTACTACTAACAAAACAGTTGGATCTAATTTAAAAAGTACATTACATACAAGACTGTAGCCCACAATTTTGTAAGTAACAGGGTTATAACCCCGTGGGGATGAAAAGAATTTTTTTCAAAAATAACCTTTACTACTATTAATCAACTATAGTACATCAGTAATATACTCTAATACATTAGTAATAAACCCAAGACATCAATGATAAGGTTGAATACATTTATAATAAACCTAAGTATACTAATGATAAGCTATAATATATCAATGATATAATGTAATACATCAATGATAAACCCACATCAGTGATGAACCTTAATATTTTAGTAATAAAAAGCACAAACCCTAACCAAAAAAAAAAAAAATTCCCTCGTATTCTTTCTCTTCTTTCTCATCCTCCTTCCTACTACTCTTGCTGACTAGCGTTGCACCTATGCCACGTCGCCTACCCCTGCACCGAGTTTCAACGTCTTTCTTCTAACTAGCACCAAATACACCACTAAAGATATCTATATGAACAGTGGTGCATGAAGATTGTCGAAAATCTTATCCACGAGAGGGGAGACACTTCGTCATGTCCAAAATCGTAAGCAAATACTAGACCAACTTGCGACATCCGTGGGTACTCCATGCAAAATAAGTCATTGTGACCAGATTGTCATTGTTAACGTTCACTGTTTCAATGTTTTCATTGATAGAGATGACAAAGACAAGAGCGAAATTTGCAGCAAGGGCTTATGGTCCTTGTTAAAGGCAATAGAGAAATCATGAGGAGGAAAAAGATGATGACAAATCTAGAAAAGCATTAATTCTAAACAAATTATCTTGCAATTGATCCGACCATATCTCAAAATTTAAAAAGTTTGGACAAAAATTTTGTTATGGGTGAAAAATAGGCCACCAACCCAATTTTCCTAGTTTTATTCTTATTCTCGTTTTATATTCTTCTCTAGTAATAAGATTGGGGATTTTTTATCTATGTCTTGCTCTCGGAGAAACCATTAGTAGAAACTATAAATTACACGACGGTTTAAAACCATTATGGTATGTTTTCAAGACGATTAAAAGCCATCGTGTAATCATTGGTCATAGTACCAATAAGACTTTTCACTATGGTTTTTTTACTATCGTGGAATCCTTATTTTAGCGGGGTTTTAGGGTCTTAAGATGAGGTTGCCATAACAGTTTCAATAAAAACTATCATGAGATACTAAGCTTACATGATGGTTTTTAGTGAAAACCATCGTGTAAGCTAGGCCTTACACAACGGTTTTTGTAAAAACCGTCATATAAGGCTCTTGTTTCATGATGATTTTTACTGAAGACCATTGTAAAAAAATGGTCTAAAGCTAAAAATAAGACTAGAATTTCTGGTTTCCTACAAACTGACCAGTCCCGTATATTCACCATTAATACAATGCCCTAATTTTATAATCACAAAATTACATTGAGCTATAAAATTTTTACGAGATCATATCTATATTTACATTATAAAGCCATGTACTTTTTCATGCTTGCATAGGAGTTGATGGATTCCTGGTGTTTAAGACTATGTTGTCATGTGTGAGGTAAAGAAACAAAAACAAAAATAAATAGAATTAACAAAAATAATGAAAATAAGCTAATTAACAAAAACACAAACACAAACATACAATCATAGAAACTTTTCATTAAACAAATGGTGATGCGTGGTGGGCATCACAACAATACTTAGGCATCACAAACACATAGAAATTAACATATTCTCACACCAAAATGCTAAATGTTGTTCAAAATTCTTTCAAACACTAAATATAAGTAACACATACTAAATAGCAAATAACAAATTAATATAGCTAGTATTAAAAAAAACTAAAGCTAAATAACACTAAAATAACCAAATAATACTAAGTCTAGAACTAACAATAACACTAAAACTAATTAAAATTGAAATTAACAAAACTAGATAATGAAATAATTAAAACTAAAACTAAATAATAAATAAAAATGATGCAACAAAAAATTAAAAAAAAATAAAAATGGTTTGAAATTTACCAATGGTGGTAGAGTCAGTGGAACATCAAGGGATGAGGTCCAACGATAGTGGAGACAGTGAAATGTCAAGGGACGAGGATAAACGGCAGCGAACGACATCGAGTTTGTTAGGGGTTGGGTCGAACAATGGCAGAATCGTGGAGAGAGTGATCGAGAAATGTCAAAGTTGAATGAATGTCATGGAGGGGTTGGGTTCGTCGGTGGCTAGGTCATGGAGGGAGGAGTTAGAGAGAGAAACGAGTTTGAGAGATAGAGAGGGTTTAAGTTATAAAACTTTTGAATAAATAAAGAAGGCAATGGAGTTGGCATGAGCTTAAATTTGGTTGGGGGACTAAAAATTTAGAATATCTAGAACTTCTCAAGACGATTTTTACTAAAAGTCCTCGTGGTAGGTATAATTTTACATGATAATTTTTACTAAAAACTATCATGAAAGATTTCATCTTACATAATGGCTTTTAACAAAACCATCGTGTAAAATTAAACATACCACAATGGTTTTTAGTAAAAACTATCATGAAAGATCCTACATCACTAACATAATGATTTTTGTATTTTCAAGCGTACTCTTTGTGTTTTTACCTCTCCTTACCACGATAGGTATTGAAAAAATATCGTTAAATAAAAGTTGTGTTACCTCAAGTTTCTAGTTCTAAACCAGTATTAAAAAGTCATTGGTGACATGGTAATATACAGAATACATTGCACATATGCTTTATTTTGTTGAAGTCAACTTATGTATAAGACTTGACAAACTAAACAAACAATGTTCTATGTGCACTAAACATGTTAATGGTACCTTATGTAATAATAACCAAATATAATGCTATGTAAACAAGACATGTGGAAAATAGTAAGATGAACACGATGATATGGTTGTTTAGTATGGTCAAAAACCCTTGCAGGAAAAACACCACGAGTTTCACTCACAACAAAGATAAGAAGGTTCCATTAACTAGAATTACAAGAAGACCTAGAATCTACACCAGCATTGGAACCCATGATATCTCCTTTTGTGACTATTGACATATGCAAACATACACAGTCGCAAGTACTAGAGTGTGTATCAGAGCACAGATGTCAATCCCACAAGGATTGTGTTTAGGTTGCATTAAGTACCAAAATTTATTGGCTCTGAGATTATTTGGATGACTAGATAAGCGACCTATAAAAGAAAATAATAAAAATAAATAAAGTAATGAAACATTTAATTAAAAATACTGAAATATCAATTTTACAGTAATCTGTGTTAATTTTATTATTAAGTGAATCTCATGATTAATTAGTCGAAGACCTCTTAATTAACACAATTACCTCTCTCGAGCATTAAATTAGATAATACGCTCAAAAACCTAATTCCAATATCTCTATCTACTGGGTAATTAAACATTCATTAAGCTTTGATTCTTTTAATGACTACAAAAGAACTATAAATGTCACGATCTTATAGTCGCCTAGATTGCATTTTCCACAATCCATATATGGAATTTCCCTCTCCAGAGCACCAAATCCCACATACTAAAATCATCTAATTCATTAGCCAAATAAAATAGAAACATTAAGAATGGGATAACACAAATAAACCATAAAAACCACTTAAATTAAACAACACTTCATAATTAGGCAAAATCAAGGCTCTAGAGAAACAACAACTCCATAACTAAAATTAAACAAGCTAAAACCAACGGTTCATTATTTGCAATTACAAAAACAAAAAGATGATAATAGGAATGAAAATCCTATTTTGGAATTGTCACAATCTCCAAGTACTTCTTTTTCTTGTCTTATTTTTCTTCTTAATCTCCAAATACTTTATCCTATCATGAGTTATTGAAAATAAAAATAAAACCAAAACTAGAAATAAAACAAAAATAAAATAAAAGCTAATTTAAATATTTTTTCTTTTCTTTTTCATTTTTCTCTCTTTACATCAACACCAAATCCCTATATCCCTATTTTTCGAGCTTCAGGTTTGTTAAGCTCACTAAGTTGAGCACCTCTCACCTATAAGAGCTTCAGTTCTTTTTTCTTTTCTTTCTTCCCATACCAACTAGAGGGAATTGCATCCCTAAAATTGGTTTTGGTGCTCTCGCTATGTTTCGGCGATTCACTGGGTATACGTGTAATGCAGTCCAATGGTAGCTAGGGGTGAACGGCGGGTGGTTTGACGGTTTTTAGGGGGGTTCGGTTCAATTTTTTTTGGATGGCGGGTTGGCGATTAACCAACCCACAAACCGCCCACCACATGACAAGTGGTTTCGGTTTGGTTTTGGGTGGTTGCGGGCGGGTTGAGGCGGTTTAGACCTATGCTATTGGCCAATGTAATTTTTTTGGATTTTTTTTTTTAAGTGAAGAGAATTTGTAGAAAGTATAAGATGATAATATATAAAGCATTCCCAACAATAAGCAAGTTTGATGCCTAAAGACAGTGACCATATTCAAAAGTACAAATTAAGAAACATAATCATTCATTGCAACAAGAAACATCAACTACAGATGAAGTAATGAACAAAGTCAAGAGTCCATAAAGATTAAAGCCTATTCATTGGGTTCGAAAATAATAGAATACTACAAATGAAATGATAAACAAAGTCAAGTATTCCAATATAATAATAAAATACTATAAATGAAAAGATAGTTTTAGGGTTTTTTTTTAATATATAAGCGGGCGGGTTTGGGTTGAACCTGCCCTCAAAAACTTAAAACCAAACTCGCCCACCTAAATATATTAGCGGGCAAGTTCAACCCGCCCGCCAATGTATTGCTAACATAAACCAATTTTTTTCGAGATAGACGGGTGCAGGCGTGGGCAGTTGGTGGGTGCGAGGCGGTTTTTGTACAGCCCTAGTGACGGCAAATGGATGAAAGCCGAGACAGGAGCATGGAAAATACGTTGGGTTGCACTGCACTGCCTTAGGCTCGGGCTGAGGTAGTAGAGGACATATGCGACACATGGCATGCTCTTGCTGGCTTCAGTCTATTGCTGGTCTTCGCTTTATGCGCTTTTGTCGGCGAGGGCATACATAAGCACATCTGGAGCCCCCTAAAGCAAATCCGACAGCCTGAAACGCGAGTGTAGCTTCTCTTCTTTCTACGCAAGGGATCTTTGCTTTGGGCTGCTCTTAATTCAAATTTAAATTCGCTATAGCCTTCTAAATGCAATAGGCTTACTAGCAAGAATGTGAAGTGGAGACAAACCATCCTCAGTGAGAGCGTCAACAAAATTCTTGTGCAACTTTACTATCTTATTTGCCAAGCCTGTTAAAGAGAGGGGGGAAAAGATATATCTAAAATGAATTAAGAAGATATTTGTGGTTGGCCAGATAACAATATTTAAATAGTATTTTAATAGCAGAATAAGGGAAATATCACATGTTTGAAACTTTTTGAATTAAATAACAAGTTTCGAAGATATTTGTAGGAAATAGCAGATTTATTTATTATTTATATTATAAACAAGGAGTAAATAAGTTTTTTACACATTAAATTTATACACTATACAAATAATAACATTTATACCATAAATAACGAGGTAAATAAATTATATTCACTATAAATCTGTTATTTATTATAAATATTTTCAAAACATTTTATTTACTACAACTAGTTTTAAAAAAGTGATATATATTACAATTTCCCTATTTAAATAGAGGACAACTCATGTCAAGGCCCCAACCCTTTTTTTTTCTTTCTATTTTACGAATTAATGAGAGGGCGTAACTAATATCAAAGGCAACTATTATTTATGGTTGGCACAACAAACAAATTCAAATATTCAACCAAAATCTCCACTCAAAAATATATTGCATACAAAAAAAATACAAAAGTGTATTGAAAAAAAAAAAAAGAACAAAGGAAGTCATAAGAGATAAAAGAAATAAAACCGGAGAACCATTAAGGCTTACAACCAACAATAAAAAACTAAATGAGGAGCAAAAAAGCACCCAAAAAAATAAAAAAGTAAAGACACAACCGAATTGGTGCCAAACTCCACTAAACTATACAATAAGATCAGTCCCAGAAACCACAAGATCCACTCTGATAAAGGAGGCCTTGTTAAAACCTTAAAAGGGAAGTTAATAAATATGCTTTAAGAAAAAAAAATCACTAAAGAAAAATAGGGTGCATGATCTTGAAAGAGCTAGACGGTGCAAAACAACTATTCATGATCAGAATGAAACACCAAAGAGGCCAACTTACTAGCCACGGGAACATTATATTCAAGATGACCCTCAAAAATTTTTAAAAAAAAACTAGTAAATTTTTATTCTATGGGTGTATACTATGTTACACATAGAAAATCCCATCCTCTCACAAGAAAGAGTCCCCACTTTGTGGATCCACAAGGGGTTGTATAATATTGCTAAATCAAACCAAATATGACTCAAAATGGTAGCTAAAAATGGTATTACTTACTAAAGTGTACAAACAAGATGGCCAAGTGAAGAACAGTATCTCGGTATCTTCTTCTCATGTGCCGTTCATCTTGCGAAATGTCATGTAGGAAGTAGAAAACATTTTCCTTACCATGAAGAGCCGCCTAGAAGATTGGGGTCTCGCCACGCCCGTTACAAGCCATGATTATGTCAAGGTTTTTTACGACCAAATCCTTGCACAACTCTAAGTACCCAAGTGAAGCTACTAAATAGAGATGCATGTTCCCATGCTCGTTGGAGATCTTTAAGGCACTAGCTCCGACAATGCCAGCCAACAACCTCACGATCTGGACTTCGCGATGGGAAATGGCAATGTGCAACGCAGTATTTCCTGATTTTGTAATTCTAGAGGATTGAGCGTCGGGATTTATTGGGAATATGGACAAATTCCAATTCCCTTTCAGGATCTCATTTAAGCAAGAAAGTGTCAAAAAGAAAAATTAAAAAAAGAAACACCAAGAATTTTTTCTTGTGGAAACCTTTCAATTTAAAAAGGAAAAACCACAACACACGCAAAGAAAAAATTCCACCATACAAGAATAATGGGTACACAATAAACTCTCACGTTTACAACAATTACTTGAGGTACACTCATAAAAAATAACTCTCACACTCACAAAGTGTAGTAATCTTATTTTTCTTTTACACTCACTGAGTATGGTAATCTCCTAAAAACTCTTTGTGAGGTATTATCTCTCTCTCTTTCTCACACAGGCATTCTCTCTATTTTTTCTCTGTAGCTTATATTCCTTACTGCTTCTCTCAATTGTTGTGATGCATTCATCTGACGAGAAGGGGTATTTATAGTGAGCTCTCCCTCCTTTGTTTATGCGTGAGCTAGCTATGAACAGTTAGCTTTCCTAAATTATCAACACCTACCTCTTTGGCTTTTTCTTTCTTTGTTTATTCATTTACACCATTTAGCACTTTTTATATAAGAGTCAAAAAGTGGGTTGAAAAATATCACCCATCAATTCTCCCCCTTTTCAACCCAAGAGGAGAAGAGATTATTATAAGTCATCATCAGTTCAGACTCATCTAGGCAAGCTTAGAACACAATTTAAGCTGATGTTGAGGGATCACCTTTGTTAGCATGCATGATGTATTCTTGTTGGTGTGAATCTTTTTTACATAGAACAGCTTCTTTTCAAATGTTGCACATATCCAATGAAATCTAACGTTGATATGCTTCGTCCTGTAACAGTAGATGATATTTTTGCTAAGATCAATTACACTTTAACTATCACAATAAACCATGTACCTATCTTATTTCAAACCCAAATCTTAGAGACAATTCTTTAGCCACAACATCTCTTTTTGCGATTCTATAAGCACTATGTACTTAGCTTCTGTTGTGAATAGAGCGACATATTTTTGCAGCTTAGATTGCTATGATAGAGCTCCCCTGCAAAAGTAAACTAGGACCCAGATATAGACTTTTTACTATCAAGAACACCGGCCATGTCTGCATCTATATATCCTTCTAACACTGGTTTCCCTTTCCTGAAGCTTAGGCGCATTTTAGATATGCCCCTCAGATATCTGGAGACCTGCTTAACAGCTTCCTAATGCTCCTTACCAAGATTTGCTAAAAAACGGCTCATAACTCCTATTGCGTGAGCAATATCAGGCCTTATACAAACCATTATATATATCAAACTTCCACCTATTAAAGAGTAAAGAATAGCTAACATGTTCTTCTTTTCTTCTTGTAAAGAAGGTCACATCTTCTTGATAAGTTTGAACTAACCACCAAGGCATGAAGAAACTGGCTTTGCTCCTTTCATGTTGAACCTTTCAAGTATCCATTCAACATAGTTCACCTATAATAGCCATAACCTTTGAGACCTTCTATCTCGAATAATCTCTATTCCCAAAATTTGTTTGGCTGGACCTGAGTCTTTCATGCTAAAGACTCAAAAATGTTCTTTCTTCAGTTGATTGATCATTTTATCATCTTAGCCAATTATTAACATGTCATCAATATATAACAGTAGCATAACGATTTTCTCACTATTGGAAATTACTTGATGTAGACACAAGAATCTACTGTGATTCTCATGTACTCTTGATCCATCATATATGAATTAAACTTCTTGTACCATTGTCGTGGAGCCTATTTTAAACCTTACAAGCTCTTTTTTAACCAATAGACTAGATGTTCATTTCCTTTGACCTCAAAACCTCCAAGCTATTGCATGTAGATTTCTTCTTCTAAATCACCGTAAAGAAACACAGGCTTCACATCCATCTATTCAAACTCAAGATTTAGGCTGGCTGTTAATCCTAAGATTACTTTGATCGATGATATTTCCACCACTGAAGAGAAATTTTGTCAAAGTTTATTCCTTTCTTCTATCCAAAGCCCTTGACAACTAATCGAGCTTTGTACTTCACCAAATTGTCTTGTCCATTATCTTTTTATCTGAACACTCATTTGTTCCTCAAGGCTTTCCTGCCTTTTGGAAGTTTTATTAACTTGTAGGTGTTGTTCTTCACGTGAGAATTCTTCTCTTCCCATATGGTCTCCATCTACCTATCTTTGTCTTTGTGAGCCATGGCTCCCATTTTTAGTAAGAAGGATATAATCTCACGGCATGCATCTACTAGACAACACGTCATGATTTTGCTCGTAATTCTCGAGTTCTTGATTTTGCATGTCATGATCGTTATCCTCTTATGCTAGTACATCTTCTTCAACATCATCATCATCATCATCATCAGAAGGCAATTCTAAATTTTCAGCTGCTCCTTGCATTTCTTCTCCACTTGGCAACTATTATTGTGGAGGAATTAGCTCAACTGTAACTTTTCAAGTTGTCTCTCTTTTGAATCTTTAATTGTCTTATCCTTATGGAAGACCACGTCCCTACTCCTTATGATCCTCTTTTTCACTGGATCCCAAAAAATGTACCCAAACTCTTCATCTCTATAATCGATGAATATACATGGAAGTGTCTTATCATCGAGCTTTGATCTTTGTTCCTTTAGCACATGCACAAATGCTTGGCACTTGAATACCTTCAAATGAGAGTAGGAACATCTTTCCTTATCCATACTCCTTCTAGAATGTCAAACTTCAAAGGAGCTAATGGAGACTTGTTGATGAAGTAGCATGCGATTTATACAACTGCTCTCTAGAAAGGCTTTGGCAGTTAGATGATCTCATCATGCATTTGACTTTCTCTATAATGGTGCGATTCATTCGTTTTGCTACACCGTTATGTTAAGGAGCACCGATACTATCTTCTCATGCCGAATAATATGTTTAGAGCAGCAATCTCTAAACTCATAGGAAGTGCATTCAGCTTTATTGTCCGATCAAAGCCATTTCAACTGCTTCCCTCTTTTTTTCTCTACCATGGCATGGAATTGTTGAAAAAAAATCTAAAAATGTGGTCTTTTGTTTTAAATTGATACACCTAAACTTACCTAGAAGCATCATCTATGAAAGTCACAAGATATCTGGCTCCTCCTAAGGACTCTTCTATGGGACCATAAACATCAAAGTATACATATTCTAATACACTTTTTCTTTTAAATGAAACTCTATGTTGCTTTTCAAATAAGCAATAATAATCACAAGGATTGGATAAAGTACCTTTCTCGAAAGAAATAAACTTTTTCTTTGCCAAGTGTTGCAGTCCCTTTTAACTTATATGGCCAAGCTGCCTATGCCATGGATTTGGTGAAGCTTTGATTGCTACATTTACTCTATTCATGCAAGCTTTCCCATCGGTCTTATACAGCGTGCAACAAAGCTTTCCTCTTGCGATGACCATCGATCCTTTACAGAGTTTCCACTACTTGTGACCAAAGTGACTCTTGTACCCTTGCTCATCTAAGGCATTTACCGAGATCTAATTAAGGTGCAAATTTGGAACATGCCTTACATCTTTTATGTCAACTGGAAACCAACATTCATCTAAATACTTACATCTTCAATTTCAAAAATCTTGGAGCATGCATAATTTCCCATCTTTATGTTACTAATGTCACATGCATTATAAGTGGTAAACATCTCTCTACTAGGAGTGATGTGGCAAGAAGCTCCTGAATCTACTACCCATTTGACCATGTTATCGTCGACATGTAAACATTCATTAGCAAGCACTACAGCTACTTATTCTTCCATGGCTGCTACTGTAGTCGTGTTGTTATTGCCACCATTTTTCTTTTGACTAGCTTCATGTAGTTCTCACTTCAAAATCTAACAATTCTACTTCATATGGCCCTTCTTCCCACAATGAAAACATCCATGATTTCTATTTCTGGATTTTGATCTTCTTGTGGACTTGTCGTTCCTGTTCCTCCTTTCTCTCTTTTGATTTCTGCCCCTATTTTATAACAAGGGCTTGAGTATCTATACCTTGTGCCTTGTTTTGCTTCTTAAATGATACCAAGGTTTCTGCAATAACTTCATACTCTAATTACGTTTTCCTTAAGTAAGAGTGGTGATGAGGTGATTATACGACAAAGAGAGTGTCGCCATGATGAATACAGCTTTTTGTTCATCGCTGAACTTCATGTCAAACTTTAGTTATTGTGAGATCATGTTGTTGAAGTTGCTCAAGTGCTATAGCAACCCCAGATTTTTTGACATCTACATCTGGTATAGCTCCTTCCACAAGTAAAACTTATTTGATAGATTCATTGACATGTACAATTTTTTTAAAGCCTCCCAGGTATCTTTAGTAGTCTTGCACTCCTTGGTTTCAATATTTTGTAAGATAGTATCTGAGACATTTAGACAAATTGTTCTAGCTACAATATCGTCCATCTCCTCCCAATCTTCATCCTTGACCATACTAGGTTAATTCTCTTTGCCTAATAGAGTCTTATGAAACTTTCATTGGATAAGAAGATCTTTTATTCTCCTCGACCAGAGGGAAAAATTACCACTACCACTAAACTTCTCGATCACGATCTTCTAACCTGTCATGTTGCTACAGTGACTGTATTTGCTATAATAACAGTGCTGCTACAGGAACTATGTTTGCCACAACGACTGCACTACTACAGGAACCATACTATTGTGTCCTATCTCTGTTCACTATTTATAAACAGTACCATACTATTCATGAACAGTACCTCCACATGCAAAATCTACTCCCCCAGGGCTCCAATCCTCACCATTCTGATTCTAGTTGTTGGGAATATGGACAAATTCCAATTCCCTTTCAGGATCTTATTTAAAGTGGAAAAAGGAAAAAAAATGGCACTAAGAATTTTATCTCGTGGAAACCTTCTAATTTGAAAGGGAAAAACCATGACATACATAATAAAAAACTTCCACTATATGAGAATAATGGGTACATAATAAACTCTCTAAGTTTACAATAAGTACTTGAGGTATACTCGCAAAAAATAACTCTCACGCTTACAAGGTGTGGTGATCTTATTTTCTCTTACACACACTAAATGTGGTAATCTCTCAAAAACTCTCTGTGAGATATTATCTCTCTCTCTCACAGCACCCACTACAAGAAAAATTATATTTAACGACATATTATTTATGACATGTAGTTTTTAAATGTCATTGAAAAGTACATACAACGACATCTCCAACAAAAATATCATTAACGACATTTGAAATAATAATTAAGAATATCTATATAGATGCCGTATTAAAGGTTTCCTTTTAACGATAATAGTTTAGTGTCGTTAAATTATTTCACGACAAGTAGGAGATGTCGTTAAAGCCTTAGAGATTCTACGACACCTCTTATAGACGACATCTTGACCAATATCGTCTATAAGGGGTGTCGTGGAATCTCCAAGGCTTTGACGACATCTCCTACTTATCGTTAAATTTTAACGACACTAAACTATTGTCATTAAAAAAAACCTTTAATACGACATCTATATAAATGTCGTTAATTATTATTTCAAATGTCGTTAATGACATTTTTGTTGAAGATGTCTTTGCATGTATTTTTTAACGACATTCAAAAACTACATGTCGTAAATAATATGTCGTTAAATGTAGTTTTTCTTGTAGTGACCTCTCTATTTTTTTGTTCTCTACAGCTTCTATTCCTTTCCACTTCTCTCAATTATTGGGATGCATTCATCTGACGAGGAAGGGTATTTATAGTGAGTTCTCCCTCCTTTGTTCACACGTGAGCTAACAGTGAACAGCTGGCTTTCCTCAATTGTCAACGCCTACCTCTTTGGCTTTTTCTTTCTTTGTTTATTCATTTACACCATTTGGTGCTTCTTTTATGAGAGTCAAAAAAAGTGGGTTGAAAAATATCACCCGTTAGGTTTGTTCTCATAAGCCTCCGGAACCTCCATCCACCTTCCTTTCATTGCATTTGTGAACAGTTATTTACAACTTCACTATGGCATTCCATCACTCCTAAACACGGTAAGGAAAAGTACTAAAACTAAAACTAAATATTGGTTAATTTGGTTAGCCTTTGGCCTTACGTTTGTATATATATATAAAGTCCGACATATATGCTGTCGATTGAATTGTAAAGAAACGAAAAAAAAGATACATAAATAAATAAATGAAAACAAAGGTTTCAACTTTAACGTGTCCTTGGGAAAAAGTTAATGGAAAGAATCTTGGTGAACAGTTGGGCAACGTGGCAGAGATGCTGCCTGAAAAATAATGTTTATGTACGCCGTCTTTTTTAAAATGAAGTAACGCATACCGGCTGGAATTTCTTCTACTTTAAGTCATTCTCGATCTATCTTAATTATATATATCGTCGTTTTCTTTTGCTTTTTCCATTTAAAGGTAAATTTCTATGTTCCACTTTGTTTTGTTATGGATATCGTTTTGTGACCAGTCACCCCCACTAACGGCGTTCATGGGAAAATTGGAATATAATAGACCATGTGAAACAATTTGTAATATAATAATGCTTGATGAGCATTAAAAAAGGACAAAGAAGTATGAAATATCTAGACAAATGCAGGCAGATCATAGTAACGACAAATTGATAACAATGATACAATAAGCAATGACTGAAAACATGGGGGAAAAAAAGAAAGAAAAACATTAACCAGTCAGCTGCCTAAAAGCATCTTACTTTAGCTGAGATTAAATAATGAGTTCCAAGACCCATAATGACAGTTAATTATGAATTATCATGCAGGAATGAAGAAAAAGAAAAGAATTTCAGTTAAAAAAATTACATAATATATATATATATATATATATATATGTTATAAGGGCTCCGAGGATATATGATTTTAAAGTAAATGATGAAACTACTACAAAAGGATGAATAGACGACGTTTTAGTAGCGCGGACCTGGCGCTACGATTTGGAAATTCATGCATATTTGATAAAGGATAGTTTTATTGTTGTCAAAAGAGTACAAAATTTGGAACACCTTTGCACCGTGCAAATTCCAACAAACCCAGTAGAACACGAAAGATATAAAAATCTTTTCTCAACACAGAAAATCTAAATTAAAATAATATTTTTTTCTTCCCCATATAAATATTGTTATTTATGTAATCAACGTTTTAGTTATCCAATTAACTCCGATATCAGAGTTGGATAGAACATTCAAATTAAGTTGGCATTCATTAAACAATTTATGCTCTACCAAACCCTACACTCGAATTTCTTTTGTAACTAACTATTTGATACTCACTAAACAATTCATAATCGACCAAACTCTATACTCAAATTTCTTTTTGGAACCAACTATTTACAATAACTAATTTAAAATTTAAAATATATAAATACATAATTCATTTAAAACTAGCTTTAGTGACCGTAAAAGATCATGTTACATAACTTAAAGGACAAGAAAATCATAGAAATGCAACAATAGGTCAGGGCCCATGGGGTGGCGCAAGCCCATCTTAATACAGTGACAGGCTGGGCCGGCACGGCCTGTCACTATTCAAGGCACGGCCTAGCTTATAAATATTAATGGGCTGGGCTGAGCCAACATTTATTAACCAATGGGCCAGGCCGGTCTTAGGCCAGGTCGGGCCAGCATATCTAGGCTTTAATAGGCTAGCCCATCCAGGCCCATATAGGCCCACAATGGGCTAGCCCATTAAAGACCTATTATGGCCCAATTTTATATATATATATATATATATATATATATATATTTTTTTTTTTCATGTCCATTTATGGATGAACATAACTGAATATGATCTTCTTCAGCAGAAGGCCTCATACATCACATCATGGCAAGCTTTTTTATGTTTTTAGTAATTTTGTAAGCATGTAATATATAATTATTCTAATTGTACTCTTTTTTTCTCACCAAGGTTTTGTTCCATTGGATTTTCTTTATAAATGTATTTAATGAGGTAATTGTAAATAAAATATCTTTTTTCATATTTCCATTTACTATTCAAACTTTTATATTTGTTAACTTGTTTAAAAATTCAAAAATAAAAAATAAAAAATAAAAAAATTTTAAAATTGCATGATTAGATGGGCTGGCCTATCTAAACTCATGATTGGCCAAAACGAACCTACTCATCCTAACTTATAGATGGACTCGAATGGGCTAGCACATTCAAGGTCCGTGACACAACCTAGCCTAGCCTATGTAAAATTAGCTCGTGGTGTAAGCTAGACCAAGATAATTCTTATTTGGGTTGGCTCAGTCCGGCCTACAAAATTTGTTGACTAGACCGGTCTGGCCCACAACCCACGTGGGCCTAATGAAAATGGACCGAGTTAGCCTGTTCTTGCATCTCTAGAAAATCACATATCCACAATGTCATTGATACATCTATGAACGTGTACAAGCATTATTTTGCTCATCCATTAAAAATAATAATAATAATGAAGGGGTAAAACATTTTTATAGGCCATCGTTTTGGGTGGCGACTTCAAAACAATCCAACCTAACATTCATCGATCATCAAAACAACAACAATTAAAAGCTATATAAAAGAAAGGGTACATTATTAATGAATTGATTGCACAAAATCAGATAATTAAAAGGAAGACCATATAATAATAATCTAGTGCAGAAACGCCTTGTTGCAACGCTGTAGAATCTTTTTGAAGAGAGCCCAGACGAGATCGAAATAGAGGGACAACTTTGCCAAGGCAAGATACGTAATGGGAAAGCACAACGCTGCATATAAAGGATAAGCCGGGTACTTGAGTTTATCACTGAGAATGAAGATATGTCCTTTACAAAAAGAGACCGCAACGGAAGCTATGGAGGCGAAAAGCGACGTCAAGCCGAGGAGAAGCTTCCGCTGCAAGTCCTTGGCGAATCCTTCTCATGGCAGCGAGAGGTGAGGATGGAGAGGAAGAAGACGAGGGAGGTGACGGAGAAGCAGAGGGCCACGAGGGAAGAGATTGAGAAGGCTCCAAAAGCCAGCTTCCCTAGCAGGATCAGGATGCCGGTCGCCTCATTGACCCCGCCGGGTATGGTTGCTGAGGTGGCGAAGGCGACTGTCGTGACAAGTGCTGCCACAACAGAGCAAGACTCGGCGGTCTTGACGAGCCATTTTCCATCTTCTTTGGTGAGTTCATTGTGGGCGGTTATAAAGATTTCTTTAAGGGTCTCATGCTTGGTGTTTTAGCGAGGGAAGAACTGTGGTGGCATGGACTTCTTCACAAACTGCATTAACGCACCAGATAATTAAGATAAACTAAGCTCAACTTTAAAAAAATCTAATTCACTGTATACAATGAACATCTAATTGTTCAAATATAGATTCACTACCTATA
>CAMOHE010036809.1:0-13163 GCA_946598075.1 Artocarpus hirsutus
ATGGTATCCACAAGAGATGATCATAATAAACCTCATAATCTGGTATATGATATAAATTAACTAACCATGCAGTTTTAATGTGGTAATGAATAAACCTTAAGATGAGTAATGATTTTCCCTACTGGGCATGTTGATGCTCATCCCTATCATATCTACATCTCTCAGGTGGAACTCAGTGCAACTTATTTGACGAGGAATAAGCAACAACACTGTTGAATTCGTGTTGGAAGATCTTTGTTAAACTGTAACTCGTCTAGATTATGTAAGATTCGTATTTACTTTGTGATGGCTGTGTTAAGTTATTTGGGAATTGTACTATGGTGATGATGACTGTATTTTAAATATTTGGTGCTACATTAAAAACTGTGGTTTGTATTTTAAATATTTATTTTTGTTCAAAGACCCATGGGCATTGTTTAATAGACTTAAATGATATTGAATCTAAGTTTATTTTTTATTTATTCAATACTGTTAACCCCCATATAGGGGCGTTACAGAATTTCATTCAAATTCAAAAATATACCTAAAAAGAAACATGAACGACATCATCAATAGAAGTTGAAAATCCAAGAGAAATTAAATTCTCGTATGGGAAGTACAAGATAAGGCCAATGAATATGTAAAAATCAACTACGAATATGGAAATTAAACACATTAGCCTGACTACTTAGTGCATGGAGTTTACATTTCAAATGATTATCTCCCTGTAGTTAGCTCAAACCATTCAAAACCCAACAAGGTAAATTCTGAGAATCTTAAACCAATAGCTCTGATACCATAATTGTCACGACCAGAATCCGAGGGGAGTGACTAAATTGAAAGAAATATTTTTGAAGATCTAGAAAGCCAAAACACTTGGAAACTATAGTGTGGCCCATAAATTTTGAAAAACAATTCAATATGCTCCAGAGTCTTTAAAATAAAGATAAAATACAAATTAAAAGTTTAAAATAAAAATATACACAATTTAAATGAATGTTTATCAAATAAGTAAAAAAATAAAGCTACACAGCTTTAATCAAAATAAATAAAATAAATTTAAACAACAAATAAAACAAGGTTTATAAATAACCAATTATCTACTAGGAGTGTTCATTCCATGCATCATCTATGCACCAAGAAAATTAAAGGGAGAATACCAATCGTACAACGAGGGGCATTAGCGACCTTCCCGGACGTCAAGTGTCAACTCGATTAGCCTAAAAGGGAAAGTAAAAGGGAGGGTGAGCACATAGTGCTCAATAGGAAATCTATTACTTACCTCTCGATTTTTCATACCATTCATACATCATCTTTAAAATCCTTATAAAGTCATTAAAACAAAATCTCATATCAATATTAGAAATATTCATCATGTTCACATTTTATCAAACTAATTGATAACTCAAAATTTATAATTGTCAGTCAAATTTCTCCCACACACATCCTGGATTATTAATGAAGTATAGAAAAGGAAGAAAGATCATAATAAATTTCATCGTGCCCTAAATAAGCACTCCGTATTTGTTGTACCCCGAATGAGCACCCCTAAGATAGGCCATATAGCATCGCTGGTACCGAAATATGTATGTTAGTGGTGCCTAACAAATGAGCACCCTGTGGGATATCACTTTGATAAATACTTTGGATGGCCTAAAAAAAATTATCCGATAGCGCCATATAAAGTCTCAACATTTATAGGATTTGGTTATAACCCCTATGACTATTAAAATCGATCCTAAATCATTCTACCCACAT
Source organism: Artocarpus hirsutus (assembly GCA_946598075.1). NCBI lineage: Eukaryota > Viridiplantae > Streptophyta > Magnoliopsida > Rosales > Moraceae > Artocarpus > Artocarpus hirsutus. The sequence goes on from CAMOHE010036809.1 coordinate 1,738, forward strand.
TAGTTAATTCTAACAAAATTTCAGTAGCATAATGGCTTATTTTTCTTAAAACTAAAATTTTTAACCTGCAAGAAAACAAACCATAAATGCATTACCTAGAGTAATTTTTATTAAGTCAAGTAAACATCTCTATCCAACTATCAAATTTTATAAAGCCAAACTCAACGTGATTTAATTATTCTTAGTCTCAAATCAACAACAAACATACGGGTACTCCATACATGTATAAAAACTAATTTTTAGATCAAAATGTATCATAGCCAATTTAATGACAAATTTTGGGATAACAATAGTAATAATGATAATGAAAAAAGGGTGACCTTAATAATAAAAATAATGATACCAATAATGACAACAAAAATTATTAATAACAATATTAATAATAAAAGCAACAACAACAACATATCATTATCAAAACCAACAACAACAAAAATGACAAAAACAACAGCAGCAACAACAAAAATAACATAAAATTCAATAAGCAATATATTAAAATCCATATGATATAATTTCAAATTCCAAATTTATCGACTAATGAAATAAAATATCACGAGAGATGAGTGATAAAGTTTATATCGACTTAGTCGACGACGTTTGGTGACAAAAAGATCTGAAAGACAATCATTCGTTGAATCTTTGAATCGTGTGCCAACTTTGCCTTTAGAATTTCGTCTTGCAAATCTGATACCATGAACTTGTACAGAGCATCAAAAACAAGCTAGAATGACATCTTTTCTGATTTGGTGGTCGAGGTCAACTGTTAATCGTCATTGACCAATAGTTGACCAGCATTGACCAAGGTTGACCACCGATGTGGCGGCAGATATCTGTACCAAAACGAAGCTCTCACCACAAGGATCTCTGTTTCAAAGTTGGTTTTTCAAAATGGGCTCGGTTCATTGGAAAATGGAATAATTCAAGCGAAGGAAGGCAGCCGAGGCCCGTATTTTTGCAGCAACGATCGTGGTGGAAAATGGACGGGTTTTGTTCTCCTCAACAAGAAGAATACGATGTGCAAATAGGCTAAAGAAACAAGGCCAAACGATGCTAAAATCTAGTGCCAAAGGCCTAGGAGGCGCGATGGCCTTGGGCTAGCTGGTGGAGAGTGGAGAGACAGCGGGCTGGCAGCTGAAGCTCTGGGCAGCGACGATTCTTTTCCCCTAGTGCGTGCAGGCAAGCGGTGACTAGAAGGTGGTCGGATGGGGGAGACAGTGGCTTTTTTTGGGTGGGGGGGGCTCTCTCTCTCTGCTTCTACTCTTGTGTAGGTATTGTCTATAATGAAACAAAATTCTTCTGCTCGTGGTGCACAAATTTCTTGATATTTCCACCAAAAGCATTTGGAATGCTCTAATTTATATCTCAATCGGTTTTGTATAAAGAGGCAATTAGCATGCAAGTAACACTAAGCACGTGAAGCCTTTGTTCGCATGGGTCCAGGAAAAAAAAAAAGAAGCAGTGAAAAAAGAAAAAAGAAAAAGAAAAAGAAAAAGAAGTGGGGGAAAAGAGTCAAGGGGTCCAGTTCTTTTAAAGAAATCTTATTGATTATTTTTATTTAAAATAAATTTTCTACCTTAAACCATTAAAAATTTCAAATTGTCCCAAAATTTTTGAATCCTTTTTCAATTAAAACTATGGCTTTTACGATAGCAATGTTGTTATTTGTCTTTGGCTCTTCATGACATGTCATTTGATTAATAATGTTTTAACGACATGTTGTTTTATTAAAACAAAAATATTTGGCTCAATTTTTTTTTTTTGGTAAAAAATACTTTTAAGCTTTTTCTTCTTCTTCACAAAAAATATAGTGATGCCATGGCTCACTGATCTGCAGTACAAATTATTTTTATATGAAAGAGCTTATTTAGGTTATATCTTTGTTTTTAAAGGAATATTCAAGTAATAATTATCATTTTTAATTGTCTGATTAGGATCCGTTGCTACCTATTAGATGAGCGAATGATGTAAATGATTATTTTTATGCATTTTGACATAAATTTATTGTGATTAGTATCTTTAATTAATTTTACCAAACTATAAAATTTTAAATTAACTTTGTTTCAAATATAAATTTGGGTTTACATTCATAATAAAATACAATAAATACCCTTAACTAACAACACATTAAAAATTTACATGTCAATTTTTGTCAAACAAAAAAATTGTTATCAATAAAAGTGATTCGCAACAAATTTGCAAGTTTAGATGGCAGATTGTCAAAATCAAAAGTTCAAAAAAAAATTACCAAAAACAATAAGTTAAGAGGCGCCCAAAAAAGAGTAGTGTTGATAACATTTTCCATAAAGCACCCTTTATGGAACTTGATTGACTACAAACTACAACCAAAAACCAAAATATGATTGACTACTTGAGAGGTAACAGTAAATTAAGTGGTATATTACTTTTTTTATTATTACAATTGTGTTTTACCATTTATTTTTTATTCTTTTGATCCATATAATTTTTCTTAACTAAAATACTATTAGATAACACTTGTTTATCTTATCTTGACCTAAAATGCTTATAATTAATCATGTTTTCATACTTTTTAAAAATAATATATTTCAAACAATTTCGAGATAAAATTGAAAAAACGATGCCACATAACCATCATTTCTCTCACTGACCCTGACAAGTAATGGACCAGGGGCCCGTAAATTTTTCAAGAACACTGACCCCTCCGCTCTGTTACCTCTTTCCCAATGTCGGTGGAGGGAAATCAGTCTTGGGCTTTTTGACCCACAAGTCCATGACAAAATTTTATTAACAAATAGAAACATGACAGGATTTTTTAGAGTAACAAAAACCAATATTATTGAAATAATTTTCATGCAGTTACATGATATGAAATGCGAAAATTATTATAACAATTACTATGTGAAAATTTCGTAGTGTTATTTTTACTTTATAAACATGGACAGTGATCACAATATGGAAAGAAGCATCTTTTTCCTGTTCGAGTTGCCGTTAATTGGAGAATTCTCTATCTTGTATAATAAAAGAAACTCTATTCGTAGACAAAATTTTGATTAATTTTCCTCAAATTTAACAAAATTATCATATTGTTTTGGTTTGATATGGCTTTAATGAGATGGTAAATAGTCTTTCAAATATTATGCCAGAAAATCTCCCGGTTAATTTAACTTTTCATTAGTCAACTCAAAGGACATTAAAGTATTAGACTTACAATTAGTCGAATCCTACAACTTGCTATTATTATTATTATTGATTTCAATCAGTTCCCAAAAAAAGAAGGAAAAAAAGGACTAAAAAAAACAATTTTACAAGCAAAAAAAATGAGGATACTTTTTGCCAGGGAAGAATCACGTGGCACTAACGCGACAGCGCGTGGGCTTTTCTTTTCAAAGAGGTGGGACCCACCAAACATGTTTGGTGAAGTTGATTGTCATCTCTTCTTTCATTTTGGTCGTTTCTCCGACTCGTTGTGCAAACGAATGACAAGCAATGATTTTCATTTGCTTAAACTGGGATTTGAAAGCTGGTGTTTATCTCTTAAACATGTGTCTTCTATCATTAAAAACGTCACCTTTTATTTTTTACCGTACACTCGCCGACTTAATTTTGTCGTCAAAGTACGGTACTGTACAGCTGTATAAGTTTGTAGCTCTTTTTGTATTTATTAAAAGTATTTTTGTTCCTTGGGTTTTGCTGGGCGAAGAGGAGGAGGAGAAAAAGAAACAGAGAGAGAAAGAAAGAAAGAAAGAAGACTTCCCATGAATTTCCTTAGCTTAGAAGCTCGGTATGTTTGAGATCAGTCTTCACTCTTGCCTTTTCTCTTTTCTTGTTATTTTGTTTTGTTTTGTTTTGTTTTATTTTTTGTGTCAAAATTAAAGAAGACCCTTTTTCATGGTGGTTTGGATGATTTATACTTTGAAGAGTTATTTCAGAGAAGAATAGTATTAGAATATATATAGTGGAGTAATTGAAGTTTTGATGCAATTGTTGGGTTTTCATAAGAAGTGGGAAAATTTTGGGAGAATCTCTCTTTTGTGGTGTCTAATTATGAATAAGGCTGTCTTTTTCTTGGTTGAGGCTCTCTTTTTCATACAAATTACTTGTTTTGGTAGTTAAAAGTAGTTTGTTATGTTTCTTCTTTCTTCCTCTCAATTTCTTTAAGCAAAATGATAAGATTTTTCATTTTTGGCTTCTCCCCTTTCTGGGCTTCCTTGTGTTTTGGATTTAAGAGTGCTGCAATAGGACTATAAATCTTTTTATGGAATCATATTCTGGCATTTGCATCATGAAATTGGCAAGGAGATAAGTGACATATATAACACCAAATCATGGCATAACTTTACAGATTAATGGTTCATAATAAGATTTTGAGGTGTTCATAAGATTCAAGAATGGGGTATTATTTCGACTGAATTTATTTTTCTTTGTTAAGAATATTTTCCGTGTCTTGAGGTATGCTCTATTTCTGTTTTTAGAATTGCAAAGTTCTTACTTCATTGCTTTTGTACTTTGTCTTCTTCAATATTATGTGTTGATTCCTCTTCTTTTTATCTTTTTCTGTATACCAGGTATCTTAGTTCCTGCAAGAAGCACGCTGTGCTCCCTAACTCAGCCGTACAATCATGGTTTTCCAAGGTCTTTCATAAGTTGAAATTCATTTACTTAGAATTTTAATACACTGCCATTAAATTTTGAGCGGCAAAAAAAACCAAATTTTCCCTTTAGTTTTTTTTTTTTTCCTTTTCTGATACAAAGAATGACAGCAAAAAAACTACCTTCTTTTTTTTTTCATAATTATTCAGATCAAAATAGACAGACCACAGAATGAGAAGTTTAGTGTGGCTGTTTCACTAGACCAGCTAAAGGACGGTGATATTTCCCCACTAGTAGATGTACTAACGGACAGTGACAGCTCTGAAATTAAAGCAGTTGATGTACTTCACGAATCACATTGTGTCTTGAGCGACGAATGCCTTATGGCTTTGACACGTTCAATTGATTCGAAGCTCCGAGTTCTCGACCTCCATGAGATCTCACTGAGGAAGGAGCTTTTGCAGTTCGTATTAGAAATTCATGATGCATTATTTCAATGTCTTCTAAATCTATCTGCCCTTCTTTGTTGTGTTAAGGAAATTGTTCAACTTTTTTTTGTAATAACTTCTTGACTGATTTATTTTGCCTTAGTGATCTATGCCAGGGTGGCTTGGATTGCCAAGTCCTTAAGTTAAGGTCTAATCACATCCAAAAGCTCAAGATGGCTGGAAGATTTATGAGACTACACACACTCAATCTGGACTTTTGCACTTCACTCACTAACTTCCAGCAAGACTGCTTCTCTTGCATGCCGAGTTTATTGCGTCTTTCGATGTGCGAGACAAGAATCACCAATCTGTGGACTACTTCCGCCACATTGTTGAAGCTCCCTTCGTTGAAGGAAGTGCGTTTCCAGAATTGCTTGTGTTGCAAGGACACTGGCCCATGTGAATCTTATCGAGATAGAACAAATTTGGGAATAGATATAAGGGAACTATTTACTGCTCTGCCTGATCTGGATGGAAGGGAAAAATTGCAAAATGAGGTAAAACTAGTTAGTGAGATTTGGTATAATTTTAAATTGAGAAAAACTTTGATATAAATTTTACTTGTTTTTGGAAAATTGCAGATTCAAGAAAAAGATGAATTTCTTGTGAATGTGGCATTAAGGACGTATATGTCTCATCATCCTTCACCCATATGCTTTGAGAAACATTATAGGGAATACATGGTTTCTTCATTGCCTCTTTTAGAGGTCTTAGATAATTTGCCTGTTACAAAGATTGAAAGAATAACAGCCAAGACTATCTGTGGGGAAAACTTTGAGTACTTACCTTACAAAAGACAGCAGAAAGAAAGTATCATCAGTATTTTGCATAAGCGAGAAACGGGAGCAAGCAAGACAGATTTCCATATAAAATCGGGGGTGAAAAATGCATACCCTTATCATGCTAATCAGTTGTCTTTCTTGCGGTCTCTTTGTGCCGCCAAATTCGGGTCTTCTGAATGGCCACTCTTGCATACGGTATCCAACTTTAGCAGAAAATTTAAAGAAGAAAGTAAAAGGCCTCGTCCAAGGCAATTTGAGTACCATCCATCGGACCCTAGTCTTATGGTTTTTGGAACCCTTGGTGGTGAAGTCATTGTTATCAACCATGAAAATGGGAATACTATTAGTTATATCCCATCTGTGGGAGCAACGAGTAGTGTTTTGGGTCTCTGTTGGCTTAAGAAGTATCCATCAAAGGTATGTTCAACTAGTTGTTCTAGATTGAAATCTTACCAATTTTCTCATGCTTTTAATGTTTATACCCCCAAGGAAATTTATGTGTTCTAGTATTAGAAGCAAACACATTCATGTCAAATCTTACCCTTCCAATAGAAATTTACCAAAAATATCAAGTTTTCTAGTATAGGAATTGCATTTACCATATATTGGGCCTTGTTCAAATGTGACAATAATGTCTTTTCATCTTTTTGAACAAGTAGCTTATTGCAGGCTCCTGCAATGGTTCCTTGAGACTGTTGGACATCAATCATACACAACCAAAAGGAGCAGACTCGCATTTCAGCTCAGCTGATTTCGCTTTCGAAAGTTTCGAGCAGTTGACTTCTCTTCATGTCAATTCAACAGATGAGAAGCTCCTTGCTAGTGGCTACTCAAAGGACATTGCTCTATACGACCTTGGCAGCGGCAAGCGTTTACAATTGTTCACTAATATTCATCGCGAACCCATCAACGTTGCTAAATTTGCTTGCCATTCACCTTTCGTGTTTGCTACCTCATCCTTTGACCGTGATGTGAAGATGTGGGATTTGAGACAGAACCTATTGCAGCCTTGTTTTACAGCTTCAAGCTCAAGGGGAAATGTCATGGTTTGCTTTTCTCCTGACGACCTCTGTTTGCTAGTTTCAGCTATTGACAATGAGGTATGCCTAATTAATTAACAAGTACACAATCTTATGTTTTTGTTAGTGAATAATTTTGTGGATAAGATTACAAATTATGTTTGATGTTATCAATTAGATTGTATGGTTAGGATATTAAAGGTAGGGTCTTAAATGTCAAAACCAAAGGTTTGAGATATAACTTGCAAATAATAAAAAAAAAATGATACATTAGTGCAAATTACTTGAAGTTTTACGCTTCATTACCCAGTTGGTTCCTAAACTATGCTAAAAGGCTCATTTTAGTCCCTAAACTTTAAAATTGTGAGTTTTATTCCCCATACTCTTTACAAAGGCAATGTGTTAATACCTAAGGCCAATTGCCCTACCAACTTCTAACAAAACAGAGCATGAAAAAGTTGGGGGCTAAAATTCTTGATTTCAAAGTTTAGAGACTAAAATGAGACTTTTAGCACAGTTTAGGGACCGAAGTTATATATCTTTCTCATCTTGAAGTTGATTATGGAGTCCTTACTTTTTGAGGATATTAGCAGGTTAAGCAAGTCTCAGCAGCAGATGGGAGGGTGATAATGAACCTTGATATAGCTTCAACAGGAAGTGCTCATAACTATACTCGTTCATATTACATGAATGGAAGGGATTATATCATTAGTGGGAGCTGGGATGAACATGTTGTTCGCGTCTTCTGTGCTCAAACCGGAAAGCGACTCAGGAATGTCTATTTGGAGGTACCTTGTATATACATATTTGTTAATATATTTGTATTTTTCTTGCTTGCTAAGTAATTACTTATTATTTGTGCGGGTTATTCGCACCGTTAGTCCGTGAACTCTTAGCATGGTGACAATTTAGTCTCTGAACTCTTATATGTGATCAAACTCTTCGTACTCTCTTTGTAGGATTTGGATTCGGGGGATCCATTGTTTGTACAGTCATTGAGGAGTGATCCATTCAGAGTATGTTTTATTTTTAGTTTTTCTGTTTCTTTTTGTTTTTTGTTTTTTATATTTTTTTTCTTTTTTAACTTGATGTGGTATTGTTTTCACTAACATAGTTGTTAGCGTTAGACTAATGTATTTGACCAAAAAGAAAGAAAAAAATTTTCTTACATTAATGATGCTCTTAGATCATATTCAGATAACACATACTTTGCCACTATTTTCTTCAAAATACAAAAACAAAAAAAAACAGGATTTCAATATGAGCATCTTGGCAGCCTCTACACGTCCAAGATCAAAGTGGGAGATCATCAAGGTAAGACTTTTACGCATTTTCTTAGTATTGTTGACTTTGTGGACACGGAGAATAGGGAAGACTAAATACAGTGAGAAACACTAAATTGCAGGTCAATTTGCTTGCATCTAGTGCCCACAACGCGGAAGAATGTTCTTATGGCCAATTTTTCTCTACTTCCTATAGTCTGGGCGGTTGATTTGTTTCTTATGCACATAAGAAAAGAGCGTTATTTAGTAGCTGCAAGCAAAGTTTAGCAGTAAATTTATACTCGACTATTAAAAGGCGAAGAATTTGAATCCTCCCTAAAGAAAGATGAAAGAAAAGCACGTGTATGCTTGTGTGTTTATGGCTATCGGATTTTGTTAATGATGTATAATATATTATATATATATATATGTATATATATATATATATATATTATAGAAAATTTTAACTCTTAACAAGTGAGAATAAGTGTCATGTGGTGCTTTCAGGATGTTCAAAACTTGAAACATTTTGTCGTTTCTTTTTGCGAAATGTTTTATTTATTTTTCACTCAAAACTATTTTTCTCTTTTTTTGAAACGTTTTCTTTTTCTTTTTTTATTTAGTTTCAATATGTTTTTTTTTTTTTTTTTGGTTTTTTATTTCTTTTGTTAAGATGCATAATATGCTCATACAGAGCGCGTGTTTTTCAAATAGTTATGTATTGTGTGTTGATTGGTGTGTGTGTAAGACCAGAGATCAAAATATTTTATCATGAATCCTGATTCTTTCTTGTGGATTATTCTCAATAATCTCACCTGAAGTTGGTGCCTTCCTAACGACAAGGAGGAAAATGTCAATGTGGATGAGGTTGTTGAAGTTTTGATTTATAGATAATGTTACAGAAAGGTTGATGTCTATGAATATTCTAAGAAATATTTTGAGAAAACTTTAAAAAAAATTTGTTGAAATTTTATACAATACTAAAACAACCAATATTACTTAATTTAAACCAAGTTAATGACATGAGTAATACAATTTTGGCATGAGTAATACAATTTTGGTCTATCTCATAGTATAGAAGAAAATTGTTATAATTATTTATTTATTATGATTCTAATATTATTTTTACTAGAGTAACAATCCTAAAAACAACAATAATTTACACTAATAGATAAATAGTAGAAGTATACAACATTTATATCTAGATAATATAAAGCTTAAAACTTTATAGAAAAAAACTTGAAGAATCTCATGAATATATTATTTGAAAAAAAAAATTAAAGTTATGAATTTATTTTATTGGAAGAAAAAAAGCAAAAATTAAAAACAGATTCCATTATCAATATTTTAAAATTTTGAATGTGAAGCTTTGAACTACTCATTTAAAAAGTAAAAATTATTTAAAGACTAAACAAGTTTTATGAATATATAATTTTTTTGTTATTTTTATGTTGAAAATGAAAAATCGTAGTCATGTTTTATTGAAAATGAAAAATAAAAAATAAAAAAGTTCTACAAAATTGGTTTTTGCACCAAAAAAATTGATAATTTTCTAATTTTTTTGGACATTTTGTGGTGTTTAGAATATTTGTAAATATTATAGATATTTTACGGATTTCTTGAAAAGAAAATCCTTTCTTATTATATTCATATTAATATTTCAAAATATCGATATTGCCACAAAAAGTTAAAAATATTGTGAACATTTTCATCCTAACTAGCAACAAACTGCCAGTCCTTTTTAACACGTACAGCATCGAACACTTAGTAATTAAACCTGATAAATGTGCTGTTCATGAGCTTTGGAAGAAAATGACATTTTTACCCAGAGACTAACAAAATTCGTAATCCACCCCTGGTGGAATCACTGTCTTGGCAAGTTATGCAAAGCTATCTAAAATTGGAGCCATATAACATTATTCTTTTACTGGACTCTGGTTAAAAAGTAAAAACCAACAATAAATAAAGCATAAATGGCACCCAAAAAAAATGGTTGGTGGGTCCCAGCTCTAGGATCCATTCCTAGGAGATATTGCTGATGTGTGGTTTGGGGAGCTATGTTGCAGTCTGTAAGACCGGAATCCAGAAGCATTAGTCTTTTATTGGATATGAATAAGACCAAGAAAGAAAGGGGCACAAATGAAAATAAATAAATAAATAAATAAAATAAAAATGTAAACAGTGATAGTCCTACTATTGAGATCCATCCGTAGGAGATCTCACCGTTGCGTCTTGGGTCCCCAAGACCAAAGCTAGGATTGTTTTTTGGGAGTGATTATGATGAGATCTCTTACACAAGTCCCATCAATGAGAAGTTTTTATCCTAACTATTGGATTTAGTCATTGGCTAAAAAAGTTTAGTCCACAAATGCCTACAATGAACCTGCCCACATCCAACCTAAAAAAACAAATTAGGGGGAAAAAAGAAACGCTTTTCTAAAATTGAAAAAAAAATGTTCATCTCCATAAAAAAAAAAAAAAAAAAAGGCGTTCATCTTCAAGAGCAACCGAAGGTGGCGAAGGGGGTCGTCGGACTATGAAGCAGAGTCGTCCACCTCACTAGAGAGCCACCATGACTGCCGAAGCAGCGCCACGAGAAGATAAAGATTTTGGTTAGGCAGCAGCATGACCCAACAACATCGTCTTACTCACCGCCAGCAGTGGTCGTGACCTCCACCCACTGGCTTGCGATTCCATCACAGCATATGTTGGAATAAAAAAAATAAGAAACGCAGCGGAAGAGGCGGATCGTTGACAAACAAAAATTTTTCAAAAACTTTGTTCATCGAGATAGATATATAATTTTAATTAATAATAGAAAGCTTTAGGAATTTTACAAACCTTTTGAAGACTATCAGGGTATCTTAGCTTTCCTCCTTGACAACACGATCTTCCAATCCAAGCCTCCACACCAATGGAAAGACGAGTGGGCGTCAAACTGCAAGAATGAATTTTTCTCACACTTTTCTGAATCTGTTATGTACTCAACACATGAGATAGCAGACCTTTTTTTTTCAAAGAAAAACACTCAGTTTTTCTCTCTAGTATTTTACAAAAGTTATGTGAATGAAAAAACTCTCTCTAGAGATAACTGTTATCTCTCTCTATTTATAACTGAGCAATTAGTTATTTTTTAATTGACTTTTTAATATAAAAAATAATCACCATATCACACATATAAAAAAAAGATATAATTTATTGGGTTATAACTTTTTAACTTTCTCTTTCCTTTTTTGTTTTTTTTTTTTCTTCTTCTTTTCTTTTTTTTTTTTTGGCTTTGCCGAATCACTAAGATTCCGCGCGCGCGCG
>CAMOHE010036812.1:0-12240 GCA_946598075.1 Artocarpus hirsutus
TTATCAAACAAAGCTTAGATTCTAGTTGTTTTAAGTTCCTTTAACTTACAGTAAAGGTTTTCTAAGCTTAAATGAGTTTAGATTTTAAAACACAAAGAAAATTTAAAAGTTGAAAAAGTTTTGAGATTTTAAAACTAACCTTAGATTTAAACTTTGATTCAAAGTTATAGTCGCCTAAACTCATTCCCAAGCTTCCAATTCATTGAAAAACCGAAGCTTGAGTTTGTTCTTGATTCAAAAATCTTGAGAAAAATAGAGAGAAAGAGAGGCAGAGAGAAGAGAGAGACAAGCAAGAGAGAGAGTGAGAGAGAGAGAGAATGAACGTGGGAGGGAGAGAGTGAGAGAATAAATAGTGAGAAAAATGAGCGGTTTCATTTTGTAAAAATCGTATGCTGCTCACGGTTTTGTAAAACATGCATTTTTGACATTTGACAAATTGTTTTATTTCAAATATTCAAAATAACAATTAAAATAATTAAGAGTAATTAAAAATTATTAAAATAATAAAAAATATCATAAATTTAGAAATTTCATAAAATGATCAAATTAAGTTTAAAATATTAATCATGGCATATTATTCGATCATTTTACTTACTAATATCATTTAATTAATTTCGGGGCATTGTACAAAACTTTCAATCAAAGCATTTTTATCTTCTTCATCTTGAATCTTTATGTTGTATCTTTCTTCATGTAGAGTCCGTCATCAATTTCAATATCACGTGGATCGAAATTTGATTTTTTAGTTATCATAAAATTTTCAACGTTTTTCTCAAATTATCTCATAAAATAAAAAACATCTCAAAATAATTAGAAAATGGCTCGCTGTTGTTTGGAGGTTGACTGGCTCTACCTGATAGAATAACTTTTCAACTATAGCCAATTGATTGCCCATTATATAGTGCGGTTGATTGCTCCATCATAATCTAGACCAGAAAGACGTTTTCTTAATTATTTTGTAGTTTTTTTAATTTTAACAACAATTAAAACTTAAAACTTTCAAAAAAACTATAAACAATGAAAATAAATAAACGAGCAATCATCTCCGTGTTCTAGATCTGTCTTCAATATTTTAATAGAAATTTACAACCAAAACCTATACCGTTTCTAACTTACAAAATTTTTAGAAAATGAAATAACAAACCCTAGACAACAATGATAGACTGCTATTTAATTACATGAAAGATCTAGATATATATATTTTAACTTGTAAGGAACCATAACTAGCATAAATTAATCAATTAATAATAATTAACAATAATTAATTAACAAACATTCACCATATAATCTCATGACAACGTATAATAATATATAAATCTAAGAGTAACAACTTTCTAAAAATTTAATTCAAGCATTGAAGAGATTAAATCACATAGTTTATATATATAGGATGACCACAAACTCATAAAAACACCATAAAACTATGTCTCTGATACCAATTATTAGAAAATGTATACGTAGTGGATTTTAAATTTTTTAATAAACAAACTTTTTTCTATAGATGAGTTAGACATGCTATATATGATAAATCAATAATAGATCTTACGTATCTCTTAGAATTGGAACCGCACTTTTGACAGAACCATTATTGAGAGTCACATCTAGAAGAGCTTCAACTAACTAGTCTTCAACTAACTAGTCTTCTTTACTATTCTTTTTTTCCATAATCAGAGTATGAGTGGACACACAACGTTCACTTCTCCCATAGTAAATCTCCCCATATTCACAAGAGAAAAAATTAGAATTATTGTTCTAGGTATTATACAATAATATCTTAGAGTACTAGAATTTCTCTCTCTAGAACCTCTCAAGTGACCTCCCCTGATGTTAATAATTGATATGAAAGCATAGGAAGACGTTACTTATTTTTAGGGTGTTATTGGGCATCTATTCTTATCCGATTCAGTCTTAAAATTTGAATTAAAATCAAATCCTGCAACAACAATGTGTAAACATGTTTTGCTAATCTAGTAAGGGCGGTGAACTGCCATTAGTGTAGTGGGGTTGACTACCTTATAAAGGTTAACCTGGTGATAGGTTTTCAAGGCTTTAGGGAAGCCACCCGACCCAACGATTCACTAGTTTTGATCTGATTGGATTTTTACTTATTCTATTTGACCTAGAAACCTTCATAGAGCCTTAGTTTTAATTCAAATAACATTTTGCAAAAGTTATCTAATTAAAGCAGTCATACACAAATAATCCCGTATTCAAATAAAATATTTTTCAAATAATTCAATATGTTTATTTTAAATTAATTCTCAAAATTAATTCTACTAATAAACTAACATTAATAATTAAATCCAATCAACCTGAATTTTATCCAATCTTAAGAATTAACATAAATTACTAATATGCTAGAAAATACGCCATATTGTTACAGGAAATTATACGAGCTAGCAAAGCGGGCCCAATAGATATACATTGATCAAGGTCTTATACCTATAAAATACGTATTCCCTAGTGTATATTTTATAATTATCAAATCTTAAGCTCTTCCACTAAAAGCTTAGAGCTGTACTTTTGAACTACATATAAATTATTAAACTTCAATAAGTTAAACATCCATGATATATCATAATGTGTAACATCCCCATAGGATATTCATAATCATTTGAAGAATAAATTATGTTATACCTTCGTGATTATATTTATATTATATTCTATTATCTCGCCGTTAGAATACTTACTATTCATAACTAATACAAATAGTATACTATGTGGTTACACCTATGTTTCTAAATGGTTGAGCGATCTAGTTTTATAATTACAGGATAATGCCTATAACAGAATATCATTAACTCTACAAAAGAGTTATGGATTCCATATCTATGAATAATAAGTTTATGTCATTCAAGAATCATGTCTCCAACATACTCGTATTGGTACCTAAATATAATTCTAAATGTTACCCTTTATTATATCAAAAGACATAAGTCAAGAATACGGACACACTGATTTATTTCAGAATTAAGATGCAACACACGTGTTTGTCTAAAGTGAATCGATTAAAACAAACAAAATGATTAATCAATTCAATTCAACTTTAGTTTCGATCCAATATATCGTCACCAATAACAATATACCAATGTTCTACTGGCATACTCCAACTCCGATAACCAAGATAAGCCATCTGCCGCTAGAAATCTAGACAACATAACAATCTTAATATGAATAAAGCGCTTAACTTTATTCCTTCTATTGTGGACCTTGTATGTTAAACTATCACCTTAAGATTCATGTCTTCTACATAATTTGTCTATCATATGTATGATCTTAAAGATTTAGCTTAAAGTCTCAAATTTTTGTTTGCTTATCACACATTCAACATAAATGAACATAAAAAAGACATATTTGATATATGAAATAAATATTAAACTCTTTATTGATGAAATGTCTCTAAAAATTTTTACATTATTTAATCCTTAGAACACCTAGTTTAACACTTGGAACTCGACCCTGACCTTGGTCACAAAACTTGACCCCAACTTCGGTCTTGTAATATGACCCTGAACCTAGTTCTAGAACCCAACCTTGACTCTAGTCCTAGAATCCAACCACAACTCCAGGCCTGGAACTTAACCCCAACCTCGGTCTTGAAACCCAACTTAGACCCCGATCTCGAAGCCCGTCCTCGGTGGCGTGAGTGGCCTATCCTTCATGGTGAGTCCGACCCATCAATCCAACGCCATCGATGACCTCGAGTCAACAATATTTTTGTTCTTGCTTGAAGAAATACGTATCTTAATTATCAATAACAAACATATTTTTGATTTTTTTTTAAAAAAAAAGCAAAATAGAAATAAATAGTACTAAACACTTTTTATTTTAAAAATAAAAAAATAAAAACAAAAGAGATATTTTGTTTTTCTAATTAAAAGAATAGAAAATAAAAATAATACCAAACAGATCCTATGTATATAAACAATTTCAACATTTAGATTTCTCTAATTTGTATTTTTTTATTTTTTTCCCCTTAGAACTCCTAAAAGCTGGACAAGTTAAGGTTTTCAAAACGAAGACAAAAGCATTTTGGAAACCGATGTAAAATTGAAGTATTATGACTAGCTAGGTGAAATGTGATTAAGTGAATTAAAACTACAAGGGTGTTTAAAAGCATAGTTTAAACTAATGGTTTAAAGCTCTCATATGGTATAGTAAATTCTCATATTCTACAGTTCTCAAACTCAAACGGATGATTTAAATTACTTTTTTAAACACCCTATATAGCTTTAGAAATTGCATTTCTGGAGTAGAATTTTACGATGTGGAGGTTGAATTCCCTTCAACAGCTTATGAATTCACTAGATATAAGTAGCATACGCTCTGCAGGCTTTTTTTTCCGCTGAAAAAGATGATGAATTTTTCCCTGGATTATTTAAAAGATAGTACCTTGTCCCCTCCAACTTCTCTAATATATATGGAGGTGTTAGGTTACCAAAATCTCGCTTTCATTATCTTGGTTCAGGTTATCTATTTTAAACAGTGTACTACCTTTTAATAAACCACTCACTGTATAATTATAAGGTCTCACATGGTCCCACAAACTGACCAATTAGTGTCAATTGGACGTCAATAACAACTGGATCATGTTAAACTTATCAAAAAGAAATAAAAGGAAAGAAACTTGATGATGCTAACACCATAGCGTTAAGTAGTAGTATTATTCTATTGCTACTATGTGTGACAAGTATTACAAATTTGTAAAAGTAATGTACAATTGAGAGATTGGTGCTTTAGTCCGAGTCATGAAGTTGATATTATCCATATTTTGCTGGATTGTGATGAGAGCAGATAAAAACATTAATAAAGAACTACCAATAGTCTCAATTGGGAGAAACAGCTGAATTTGTCCATGGAAACCATAAGGATGTGGACAAGACAGAGAAGTCATGTTGAAATCAGGAGTTGATGTGCTCATGGTTGGAGGTCAATCCAAACAAACATTGCTTCCATGGCGTCCCTTCGATTGTACCAAATTCTGCTCCTAACGAATTATTCAAACAAGTTGGACTTGGCCCTCGCCGTTCTCAATTTCACCTACAGAAAATACTAGAATCTCGTAGTCATCCAACCACAGTTCTGCTATACTTTGTGTTGATACCGAAAAGTCATCCTGAATTACTTTGACTGGTATTAACTATTTCATGCCTTAACAATTTAGCTTACCAAAAAACAAAAGTAACCATACACTTTGAATGCTCTCAATCTTTAAATTTTAAGTTTACCACATTAGTTTTTTTAGGGGAACATCTAATTTTGACCTCTTAATCGATGAATTTACCCTTTCCAGTTTATGGATGGCCCTCGTTGAACCTGACTTCGGGGAAGTTAGTAGCCACGTGTGAATTCTTTTAAGATAAGGGGTAGATCTTAATTGACTAATTTAACTTTAACAGCTTAGCCAAAAAAAAAAGAATACAATTATTATGATTTTCTCTTTTTTTAACATATAAAGTGTTTGACCTGATTTGAACTATAAAATGAGTTCAAGTATAATAGCATTTAAGAACTTTACACTGTCATTGCTTTTTGTTTTGCAATATAAACGGTTCGAATGAATGTGCTAAACTCATAGATAATGCCTTATTTATTTTTTTTTACAAGGTCACTTAAAAGCTGCAACATATAAATTTGTTAATTCAAAAGTCAAATAAGTTGTTTAATCATAAAAGATAACAAACTTGATATGAATTTAAAAGTCAAAGAGCCGGTACAATCTTCACAACATTCAAGATATAACTTTTATTTTCTTATAAACTCAAAATGCAAGCAATAAAATAAAATTGAATCTAAACGTATAAAATAAAATAAAAATCCTTTAGATTCTATATTACAAATCAGAGATGTGTGAATGTTTAAAAGTCTAAGCCGGTGTCAATTTAATTAGAATGTGCTGGATTTGTTACGTGTTTAATAATTATCTTCAAAATAGCATTCTTTATGTATTTTGTTTGTTTCCACGATGGAGCTTATATGCTTGGTAGCCCCGGACTGTATCACAAATCTTGTCATTCAATAAGAGGGTATTAGGAATTAGACGTCTATTGGGGCGCTTTTATTGTAGGCCTTCACATGTGGAGGGTAGGGACTTCATGGCTTTTTCTTTTTTTTTTCTATTAGCTCGGGTGCTATTAGATAGGGGCTAAGAGTGGCTACACGTCAGGTGATGGAGCTGATTAAATCCGCAACAGCTGTATTTGCCATTGTGAGCGACAGAGATGGGGGGTGTTTAGGCTTGTCTTGTGGTGGCCTCGATGGGTTTACAACTAAACCTAGGTAGCTCCAAGGACGATAAAGTCCAAAGATGAGATTTGTTGTGATTCCAAATCCGTTGGAGATGAGAGCTCTGCTAAAGAGAGCCTCCGAGCATGCACATGGTGCAGGAGAGGAACATGAATAGTTAGAGAGGAATTCCTTATGTACTTGGTGGTGGTAGTAGTATGCTTATTTGACCAAGATGTGGTATTTTGGTGGAATAATGTAGTTTGTCAGTCCCATTGGTGAAGCAATCCTATAGGAGAGTGACTCCAACAAATGGGGTAGTTTAAGGCTTAGAGAGAGGTTTTAGAGAGAAAATGTAGTAGTCCATTGATAGTGGCTTGGATCCTCTTCGTGTATGGGGGTTATTTGGGTCATGGAAAGGGATGGATTTAGGGAGATTTGATGATACTTCCAATTTCAAGTGAGGTTGGACAAGGGTCTTGGGCGTTCTTGGAGTTTGCCAAAAAATATTGAGCTTTAAATTTTCTGGCAAGTTGAGATGGTGGACTTGGGTCATAGTGATACTTTTTCTAGATGGTTTTGAGGTCGAAGATGAGGTTTATTAGTGTTTTAAGGTGGTTTTGAGGAGGTTAAAGTTTTTGTGTAGATCCTAGACTTCTTTAGGACTCGTCGAAAAATATGGAAGCTTGAGTTTTCTAGTAATTGGGAATGGTTAAGTTGGGGCCTTGGAACCAACTTTTCTTGGTGGTTTGGGATTGGTAATGAAGTTTATGGGTGATTGAAGGTAGTTTGATGGTGGTTCGTAGTGATGGTATGGAGATTCAAGCTTAGGAGAAATGGTGACTATGGTGGTTATGGAGGTTTTTGGGTAGAGATGGTGGTTAGAGTGACTACTGAGGTTGCTCTTAGTGGTCTGAGTGGAGTGGGGTTCATTAACCTTTTTCTAAAAGTGCTAAGAAGGGTATTTATAGAGGAAAATAGAGATCTAATTTAGTTGGGATCCTTTCACTTCAGGCCCTTGGTTGGGGGTAGCTCCATGTGGCAACTTCACATCGCAGGAGGTTTTCCTCGCAAATTTGAATTTGGTCTTTAGCATGGGTTTGAGTTTGTTAGATGGGCCAAAAATAGGCTTTTCCTAGTGTTGGATCTAGGTCTCTACAAGGGTCTTTTTGGCCCTATTTTACTTTAATTTTCTCCATACCTATTTTATTCTAATTCCAATTAGACTTAAAACTTATCAAGTGAGTTAAAAGTCTAAGTAGACAAAATAAGATGAGCCTATTCACAATCCTTGGTCTTCCAAACGATGGCCCACTTGAAGGACCCCGCCTTATGGCTTGGGTGCACCTTCCTTATCTCGAGCATATTACGAGACATGAGCAAGGCTTGCACCTTGCGAAAAAATGGACATCAACAATGTCTTAATTTACGAAGTGCAAAATACACAAAATGAAAAATAAACAGAAGAACACACAAAAAATTTATTGTGCTTAACCCTCAACGTGAGAGGTAGCTACATTTATTTTTAGCCATTGCAGAAATTTACTATACGATAAAGAAAAAGTTTACTAGAGAAGATTGCGCACATGCTCTTTCTATACAATCTGAGTTATATAAATATGCCCTACTATCTTTTATTTGTAGGACTACATAAAAGAAGTGCTCGGTTTCTCAAAATTAAAATTGATTCATGACTGGGCACTATGCCTCGGCCTAGGCCTCCTAGCACCACGGCTTTGAATGCTATTCTGCTAGCTCTTTGGATTCCTCGACCCAATGTCGTAGGCTTGGCTGTGTGCACCCCGACGCTAAGGCATTGCCATTCAAGAAATGATTCTCTAACTCCAATGCTGAAGCACTCCTTGGCATAAGGTGATAAATTGTCAGAATATTAAATTAGGCTCCACAACTTAAAAGAAAAAATTGCTCTACATTTTAAGAAAGTTTTAAAAACACAAGTATCGATATGAGTTTGTAGTATTTCCCTGACTTTGTTCTCTTCGGAAAAGAGAGGATAGGCAGAGTCGTTTTTATTAGTTTATGGTTTACTTGAGTAGTACTAATAGCAACATAAAGGAAAAAAAGTAGGTCGCTAGGATTTGGGCTAAAAAATATGGACTTAATTAGGCTCGGTTCGTGTTCCGCTTCTAAAGTCAGTCATTTTTGCCCAAGTGTGACACGAAGACGTCTCTCCAGTGGGTTCCATTAATTTTTACTTGACTTTTGGTGATTATTGTCCGTTTAAGCCCAAATTTGAGTGCTTGCCTATCTGTGCTAGAGACAAAATGCCTTTGTCGTAATTGTCTTCACCAAAGAACTTAGTATAGTACTTTATGCATACTATTTAGTTGTCCGATTTTGTACTTTCTTTTTTTTTTTTTTAAGAACTTTTTTCAGGCTAATAACAAGTATTTGTGGAAATTTTCATTACCGTATAGGAGTGTAGCATTTCTAGATGAATGTGATTGGCTAGGAATGAAAAGAATAAGAATAGACGGCAAATGGATTCATTGCAGGTAGATAATGACAGTTGATTTACATGTGTCCTGCTGTAATTGCCAAATCAAAGTTCATACAATTCCACATGACCGATGAATTGTCCAATTTGTTGGTTCCAGTAAATACTAAGATGGAGAATAATGCAAGATGGATGCACTAAAATATTGACGAAATAGTAAACTTCAGTCTATTATATAGTATAATTTTAAGATTAGGATCTAATATTTTATGAGCAACAGTGTTTGAACCCTATCAAATTAAATAAGAGTGCTTAACAGACAATATCTATAAAAGCAAGTTCACCAAAAGCTAACAAAGTAATAAACTAGAGGGGAAAAACTTGTCTCCAAATTAAGAAATTGATCAAGTTGATGTCTGTCTTTAATATATCTGCTATATGCCTACAGTTGGCCATTGTTTATCGTCCTCGGATATGCAGTACTATTGATTATGATATTAGATAATCAATTTTTATTTATTATTTATTTAAAGCTTAATGTAACTTTGGGATTTGGGTTAGTTTACGTATAATAGAGTTTCATTATTTTATTTTTGTCTAGTTTCCTAACTGATTTGATTTGTTTATAAAAACGGTGGCTTGTAATCTTAACTCTGAGAGTGATTGGTGATGGATAATGAGATTTTTATTTTCTTTTTGTGTCTAAAATCCTTTGTTTTCTCGTCTTTAGTTAATATTTCTCTCCCCTTAGTGGTTCTACTTCTTTATATCTTGTTTATATTTTTTTTTTAATCTAAGATTGAATCCTACATAGTATTAGAGCAAGATTTTGATCCTATATACATATATGAGTTGGTAATTTGATAGCATACTATGGTCGTGATTTGTATATCAGGGCGTGTTTGCTCCACATCGAAAGAAAAGAAGAAGCATGGAGTGATTTTATTTTTCTTTTTAGTAACATGTGATAATATGTTTACTTATAAAATTACCCCACACAATGAAAAGAATAAGAAAAAAGAATGTGGATCTTTACATTCCCTATAAAAAAAATAAACATTAAATTTAATTAGATGTCTCTATTCAGATGTCATTATTGAATAGTTCTTTAGTTATATAAAAAAGATATTTAATAATTAGATTAATAAAATTACCATTTTTAATTTTGTAAATAAAAAAAAAGTTTGTTTGTGATTACACTATCAAATAACCAAATAAGTAAATACTAAAAAAAACTGAAGGATCCTTATTCACTTTTCTTTACAATTCTATTATCTTTTCTACCACACTTAAGGGGGTGTTTGGCAAAGTGGTGGAAACTGTGGTTCCCACCACAAAATCAGTTATGAACAGTAAAAAGTTCTCACATGCTACAGTAACAATAAAAAAAAATGCTGCAGTGTAAAGTTCTCATATGCTACAGTAAAAGTGGTTCTCACCACTGGTTCCCACCATCTTTTAAACACCCTGTTTTACAGTTATAGTAAGTGATAGAATACTATGGTTGTGATTTTGTTTGTCAAATGTATTGATCTCGCACCAATTGCAATCATAATTAATTAACCAAACTATGCTAATTCCAAAAAAAAAAAAAAACAAAAAGGAAAAAAATTATTCTTGGCGACTTGGAGAATTGCGTTTTGATGGGAACTCATTTGTTTCACTCTACAGTTTCAAAACTATCCCCTACAACATTTTGTCCGCCTGCAATGTTGATTGATTTATTGATTTTTGACCCAATCAACTACGGTATAAGATAATTTCATTTTCTTTATGCATTGGTTGTCCTCTTCTCCAGAACTTGCCTTTCCGTCTGACATAATGCAACATTGTTCGGTTTACCTTGTCAATTCTAAATTGGTGTGTTTAACATTTTCTCTAGAAGATTCAGTGGCCACTTTCAACCCTTCGATTGGTTTGCTTTTAAGCTTCATTATTTAATTGTTTCAATTTTTATTTTTTCTTTTTGAAGATTGTCAGTGTATTTCGTGGGTGTACTCTGAAATCCTTATTCTCCATTTAAATAATGAGAAGCATATATTAAACAGGATAAGCTGAAGAACTAATAAAATATTTGAGTCCACGTCAGCGTGGTATCTCTTGGGAATAAGCTAAGATAGGAAACCGCCTAATGATGATCTGTATTTTGATAGGAGTTAGTGGACCCTGTCGATTATATATGCATGAATCGAAATTTGTATATAGACAAGCATACACGCAAATAAATTAGCCAGCTTGCGTTTCAACGGCTAGAAATTGAAGTAATATCCAATATGAAAAACCAGGTTGCAATTTCAAAAAAAAAAAAAAAAAAAAAAGTTGTGGCTTAGTTTGACAAGTTATGTATTGACCTAAAAAATTTAAAACTTAATAACTACGATCAATTAAGGATTTTTTTCTCATTATTCAACTAAGAGCTTAAGAAAGTACAAGTTTAGCATTTATTAACATGTCAAATTTGAAGGTTTACTAGCCGTAAAGCCTTAGAGATAAATGATGTTATGAATACACAAATTTATGTGCTTTATTTATGGAACATGTAATAATGTTATATTATGATAGTACATTAAAATAATTAAAAATAATTATTTAATGTGTTAAACCAAGAGTTTATGATTTATTAATTTTATGCATGAGACAAGAGATGATGTTATTTGGCAAAAGGTGAAATTTTCAACTTACTAAGATTATGTGAAAATCCCTATATAATATTAGTTCAGTAAAAGAAACCCAAATCAATAGTGATCATGAGCTCTATACCATAAATTAAAAATGGTGAGCACCAAGTTCAAGGATGCAAGAATTCTAACGTTTTAAATATGTATAGTTAGTTACTATACACATTAATAATTACGTAAGGTTATTATTATTGTTGTAATAATAATGACAATAATAATAATATCAGCTGTTAAAATAATAGTGAATAAGAAGAAGAAGAAGAGCGTTGATAGAGTCTACAAACGCTAATCTATTGGTAAGAAGTAAATCTATAAATAGCTTTTTACGAGAAATAGTTCGGATTATATCCGTAAAGCACGAGATTATGTAAAGTTTAGAATTTTAAATTAAATTGACTTTTGATAGTCAATTTAGTTTACAAAACTTTTATAGAATTACAATTATTGTTTTTATAATGAAATTTGAAGTTTACAATATGAAAATTTTTAATGAAAATATATGTTTTAAATCACATTTTAAAGTTTTAAAAGTTAAAAATGATAATAATACTTATATTGGGCAAAGTTTTAAAATACATGATATTCTTCTTAGAATACATACTTACATATACATATACCTATGCATAAATATAGACACAGTTGTGAAAATAGTTAATCATTGGTTTGGAGAACAAACATATCAAAGTTTATTGTTTCAAAATTAGATCACAAAATCCATATAGTATGGATATATTATGAAAATGATTTCTATGTCAATATGAATATTTTAGTAACACAATAATATGATAAGAGAATTTGAAATTTATGTGATTATCTTTAGAGTGCAAATAAAATACAGTTTTTAAAAGTACAAATATGTTTACAGAAATTTTAAGTTTA
>CAMOHE010036813.1:0-11040 GCA_946598075.1 Artocarpus hirsutus
TCAGGATTAAGACTGTCAAATATATGATCATCATAGTGATAAATTTGAATACTCTATTTGTAATGGATGATTATTAGAAATTCATAATTTATCTGGTCCAGTCCTATATAATCTCATTATATAAAGTACCTCCAATCCAATGTCTCTACATTAATAGTCTGGATAATGACTATTTCATTCTAAATGAGATTGGACCGCACTTGTAATATTTAATTAAAGATCCCAAACTTTAATTAATTATTACGAACTATTTAGATTATTATCTATAAATTTTATCCTTAAGCATATAACACTTATATACTAAATTTATAGTCACATAAATAATCATGGAATTTTCTCGATGTTTACAAATGTATTCATAATACATACAAGCAACCAAAATAATAATAAATGCCACTTTATTTATTTATTGTCAAAAGGTACAATGTCATAGCTTTTAGGGCTCCAAGCCCAACAGCCACATCCTCAAGCAGTCTCAGCTCAGGGATCAACGGACTTGCTGCAAGGGTCTGCCATGAGTGGAGTGATGGGCTTGGCCTTGAGCTTCCCACCTTGGCTCCAGCTTGCTTACCCCCCATGGATGAACAGGTCCACTGCAATTAGCCACAGCTACCATGAATAGGAATGCACAGTGCAACACTATGTTTTACTCACTGGCGCCATGAAGCTCCTTATTGGGCAGTGCTCAACTAGTGTGGTGGTAGCACTCTGCCAGAAGGCAGGGGTTATCATTGTGGAATCGGTGGCCATGGGTCTGAGTAAAGGGCTGCATGTCAAGCACACCCATAGAGAAGAATAGAAGAAGCTGCACGTTGGAGAAAAAGAAGACCATCCAATTACCTTGAGTAACCCAATGGATTGCTGGGCTTTTTTTAAACACAAGCCATCAGTTTTTTCAAAGTAAACCACTGTTTTTCATGTAGTAAACCACCTAGTGAAGACCACAACAAATGGAGCTAGGAATTATGTAATTACAAAAAGATCTTTGCAATTTTTTTATCTAATTTTTTTATAGATTGTAATTTAATTATCCATAAGGACCTAGTCAATAATTGTAACACCCCAAAGTTAATTAAATGATATTAGAGTGCTGAATGGTGGATTAGTGTGCCATAATGAGTATTTTAAACTTAATTTGATTATTTTGTGAAAATTAAGAAATCTTGTGTTATTTTACTTTTTAATAATTTTTAATTATTCTAAATTGTTTTTAATTGTCAATTGGAATTTTAACAAAGCAATTTGATTTGAAAATAGTGTGTAGTTGCACGCAGTCTTGTGCAACCATTTTTCTCTCTCTTCCTCTATTTATTTCACTCATTCTCTCTCT
This sequence comes from Artocarpus hirsutus, assembly GCA_946598075.1. Lineage (NCBI taxonomy): Eukaryota > Viridiplantae > Streptophyta > Magnoliopsida > Rosales > Moraceae > Artocarpus > Artocarpus hirsutus. The sequence goes on from CAMOHE010036813.1 coordinate 1,331, forward strand.
CTCCTCACTGTCTCTCACGCCTATCTTTCTCCTTTCTCTCTCTTGGATTCTCTCACTTTCTCTCATTCTCTCTCCAAATTTTTGAATCAAATTTCGATTTCAAGCTTCGGGTTAGTAGATTGAAGGCTCAGGAACAAGATTCAACAACAAAAATATCGTTTTAAAGCTTCGATTCGAGGTTAGTTTCTAAAATTTAAAAGTTTTTCTATTTTTCAAATTTTCTTGTATTTTGATATTCGAGCTCGTTTGAGCTTAGAAAAGTTTCAATCTAAGTTAGATGGACTTAGAATAACTAGAATTGAAACCTTGTTTGAACAAAAACGGATTGAAATCAAGGTTTTTCACTTTTCCTCTATTTTCTCTATTTTTAAATTTTTGTAAAAATCATGCTTAAATCTTGTTTTAATGAGTTGGAAAGTGTTTAATAATGTTTATTTATCAATTTTGATCATTATCCATGCCTAGAAACTAAGAAAAACAGGTTAGATTTGAAGATTTAGATTCGGGAGGCCGAGACCCATGCGTGGAAATTTTTGAAATTTCCACGATCGGCAGGCCGGATTCAAAGGATCGGCAGGCCAGATTCATCTGACCGGCAGGCCGAACCTGGGAAACTTCGACCGACCAGACTTGGCTTTCCAGCAGGCTGAACTGTGCAGTTCGGCTGGCCGAACTAGGAGGACCGGCAGGCCGACCAAACCTAACTCAAATTTTGTGATTTTCATCCGTTTTTACTGTTTTGAACCCTTATTGAAATTCCAACTTTATAAAATGATTTTATAAACCTAAATGGCACAGTAGGACACCATGAGATGATTTAGTATCATAGGATACCTCGGGTTAGATACTAATGAACTAAGTTACTATGCGTTTAGGATATGTGCATGGATCCGTGGAGTTAACGCATAGCGGACTGGGATTACTGTGTGGGACACCGATATGGATATTGAGGCAGGACTTTTGCCCCTTTTCTTTGGTAGCCCTATTTCAAAATGGTTTAAGCCAAAAATGGATTCTTATGAAATGTTTTCGATCACTGATTGGAAAATGATTTTGTTTGAATATCTTTACAAATGGCTGATTGAGAAATGTTCATAATGAACTTCATAATGAATGTAAATGATTATATTTGGTAAATAGAGATTTCAATAATTAAAGAAAGATATATGGGCATGATGCCATAACAGAGATCGGGTTGTGTAGTGAACGACCTTAGGGGCAGGTCTCGAAACCCAACTGGGCCACTTCGGTGGTGAGTATTTGGTTTGCCTGAAAGAATTAAAAAGGTGCTTTTGACAAACTATTTTTAATAGAATTTTAGTAAATGAAAATATTTGTTTGATTTATTTATTTATTTAAAAAGTTCTAATAGAATATTTATCTGTCTATTTTAAATATAGTCCTACTGAGCCTTTCGCTCACGTTTTTATTGTTTTAAAATCTTACCCTAGGTGGATATCAGCTTAGGATCGGAGAAGAGTCTGCCGACCGGACTTACGACCAGTAGAAGATTTGGGTAGGTTGTAATAGAGTAAGCAAGGCATGTAAATTCTTAACTTTCTATTTACTTTGGACTGTGGTTGTATGATAATATTGTAAGTACTACATGTGTGTGCACAATATATGGGCCAGTGGGACCCATACTCGTTCCACCTCATACTTAAATATTTTTAATGTTCTTTTTATTTGCTTAATTATTACGATGGTTGATTTTATTTCCTCAAATTATTCTATTTGAACGACTTTAAAATTATCTCATTTTTATTTATAAATTAAATTCTAAAACCTAATTTTTAACTAAATCTTTATTTAATTAACTTAACTAAACCACGTCATCTCCTGTACTCCGGGGCGTGACAAAAATCCATTATTTATTTTCACATTATTTTTTTATTTGATGTAAACCATTGTTTTTCATGTAGTAAACCACCTAGTGAAGACCACAACAATGGAGCTGGGAATTATGTAATTACAAAAAGATCTTTGTAAATTTTTTATCTAATTTTTTTTATAAATAGTAATTTAATTATCCATAAGGACCTAGTCAAAAATCCATTATTTATTTTCACGTTATTATTTTATTTGATGATTGTGATAACATGTTCATGCATTATAACATATTATTTTGGAAAGTGCCTACTTATAATTATTATAGCATGACATGCATACACTTGCATATTATTTCATATTTTATAAAGTTGTTTATAAAATGATTTAATATGTGTTAGAATTAATTTAATGAGATTAAATTAATTGGGTTGCTTTTATAGAATTTTAATTTATTTCATTAATCAACCAAATAATGTGATTTTAGTTTTAATAGTTAAAACTTAGTAAAATTCATATGAATTCTAGGTTATCTAATTTTAAATCATTTAATGGTGGGTAGCTTAGATAATTCATAATATATTTAGATTTTTAGAAAATCTGGTAATTTATCTAAGTGTAAATAAGATGGGATTCTATTAACACAAAATATAACCTAGGAATTAAAAATTGGTTTTATTTACTAAAATTATGAAACATAAGATGTTTCATTTTAAAATAATAAGTAGGAGAAGGTAATATGACAATATAACCTGCGATCTCCACTATTAGCTTAACACTGTGAGATTTAGGTGGCGCTTTGCGATGCTTTGATTTCATCCTCCCTACAGAAGGTGTCTATTTAAATCAATAACAATGTTGGCTTCCAAAAGATAGGATTTTATAATATATTTTAAAATTGACCTACCCTACAACGACAATTTTGAGTTAAGTCATTAGAATCTGAAATAGTGGGTTACACTCATAAAGATATAATTAATTTGTTAATTGTATCTTGACAAAAATAAATAATTATTAATAAATATAGAAAATATGAAATATTTTGAATATATTTATTAATTGAGAATGCCTTAATTCAATTTATAAATAATTTGACCTACTCTATAGGGGCACTTTATTTATTAAATTGAATAAGTGTGGAATTAGTAAAATATTTTATGTGTTTTTTCATATGTATCATGCATCATGTTTACTATTCTAGAACATATATTTATGATGTTTATGCAACCATTTAATTTATGCCATTTATTATTTATTACAACAACAATGTCTAATCCAATCATCATAATTCTCTCAAATGAAAAATTAATCAGATATAATTTTGTTAAGTGGAAGAGTAACATGAATATTATACTAACTTGCGAAAATTACAAGTTTATCTTGATGGAGGAATGTCTTCCACCGCCTGCTGCTAATGCCTCTCATAATATACAAGAAGTATGTGATTGTTGGATTAAGGCAAACAATAAAGCCCGCTGCTTCCGTTTGGCTAGCATGTCTGACATGCTTCGGATGAAGCATAAAAGCATGGAGACTACTTATAAGAAAATGCAGTCTATGCAAGATATGCTTGGCAAATATTCTAGAAAGGCACGTCATGAAGCCATTAAGGCTGTGATGAATGCCAAAAAGAAGGCAGGGGTCTCAGCCAGAGAACATATTCTTAGCATGGTTAACTATCTCTATGAGGCCGAGGTAAATGAGACAGTGATAGGTGAAGCCAAACAGGTGGGGATGATTTTACAAACCCTTTCCCATGTGTTCCTTCAGTTTAAAAGCAACTATTTCATGAGAAAGCTGAAATATAACATCACTGAGTCACCTAATGAGCTATAAACCTTCGAGTCTATTTCAAAAGAAAAGACCAAAGAAGGTGTAACACCCACCAATTTTTATGTAACAAATATTGTTAGATAAGTAATAACGTTAAGTATTTTACCTTATGATATAATGTTACAACTATTTTATTTTAAGTGTGATGATAGGTGATAGTCATGTAGAATTGATGTACTCAAGGTGTTCATGTCATTTATGAAGTGCACAAGGTAGATGTTGAATGTTTATTTCTGAGTAATGTTGTATGTGACAATTCGGTAGGCCGAAGTTTCTAATTCAGTTGGTTAAATTATTCCTTTTGGCAGCATGCTGATGAATTTTATCAATAGGCCAAATTCCACAACTTCGACAGGCTGGACTAAGCAATCGGCAAGCTGAAGACTACTAATGAAAAATCAGCAGACACTCTCCAAAATTGTGGCATTGATGATTATTGTGATTTCATGATAAATTTCGATTGATTAGCATATTTTTGGTCTTCTTCCTCATTTTAGGTAATAGAATGTTTGACTTTCATAGAATATTGGATTTTTAATAATGTTTCCCATTTTGAAAATGTGTGATACAGTAAGTGGACCAAATCATTGTCATCTTTCCCTAATTCCCTTCAATCCATGAATCACTCCTTTAATATTTTTTTTTTGACATTACAAAGATAGTTGACCTATCTTCTCCGTCATTTTTTGTTCACATAAATATCACACTCTCTCTATCATACACTAAAATTTCTCTCAGACATTTTCTTTCTCTTTTCTTCACGTCTTTCTCCTTCTACTCTCCCTTTTTTTTTTAAATGATTGAATGTAATATTAAGTCTTCTCCTTGGCAAATTTGAAGAAAATAAGAGGAGGTTCATATTGAGGTAAGAAATTCGTTCTTAGTTTAACTATGAAATGGTATTTCTTTATGTTCTGACTACTATATCTTTGTCTATAATTTTTGTTTCCTCTAAAATTTTAGTATGATATTTATATATGTGTTATGTGATGTTCTTTTAAATTTCACGCCATTTGGATTTTTCTATGTTGAGATATGAATTTTTTTCTCTTTGCCACTCATAATTTAATAATTGCTGATCGGTATGTTGCATAAATGTACGGCCTTTGTTCAAGGGGCAAATATATTTTGATTTTTACGAAATTTGGTAGAAATATTCATGGATATGTTAAGTTGTGAACTGGAAATTTTTGTAGCAATATCATGTATATTTTATGAGATATTGAATTTTCTTTAAACTAGGTTTTTATGGCTATGAAACTTGTAAATTTTGGACTTCTTGTTGTGTGATGTTTTTGTATGACTAAACAAATTTATTTGACAATGAAATTTTTTGTGGTATTGTATTTATATGTTAATAGGTTGTCATAAAAACTAAAGAGTCTAATTAATTTTAATTTAATTGTTTGAAAATAATGACCATGTGTAATTCACTACCTGATATGTTTGAAGTTTATTTTTGTCTCTGACTTCTAATGCACGTTTTGGTTTATTTTGAATTTATTTAAAGGTAATTTTATTTTTGTGGAATTATTTTGTGATATAAATACTTTATTATATGAATGTTAGATAGGGCTGCTCACTGTTTTGTTCGTATTGGCAGATTTCAGGTTGTGATATGCATGAATTTTTTTATTTGCCTAATGGAAATTTTATGGCTAATGAAAGATTAGGGTTATATATCTATGTGTTAACTTGGCCTCTACAAAGTTTCATGCCATTATTGTATCTAAATTTTTAGGGTCAGGTATGTTCTTAGTATTACCGATTTTATATGAATGTTGGTAAGGTGATAGGAAGTAATTATGTTTTTTTTTTTTTTTATATTTCATAAAATGATAGTATGAGTGATGTCATGTGGTATTGAATGATTTCATGAAAATGGAAGTTAATTTATTATTTGTATATGGATGTGTGACATGAACACATCAAGAAGTAAGCACATCAAGACCGCGACGACGTCATCTTCAATTAAGGTTATAAGTACATTTTTACCTGCAACATGATGAAGTTTATGAAAAGTTTGAAATCTATGTTCATGATAGTTTTATGATAATTTCCATGATGATTATATATGATGTTTCATTATGAAAGTTTTGATGTATAAAAAAAAAGTTATACATGTGTTGATGATGATGTATATCAAAGAATAAAAGTATATATATATATATATGTATATATATGTATCACCTATATAAGTGTTGCACACCCATGTTTATGTTATGTTTATGTTTATAATGTCATCTTTGGTTTTGGATTAGCTACCCTTCACTTCTCATGACGGCGCGCCTACAATGATGATAATGGTGCAACACTTGGGCCCTTAAAGATAAAATGAATGAAGTTTTAATATGGTTAATGTTAACAAAAGATATGTTCTACATGAAACTGTACTTAGTGCATTATTATGATGCTGATTGTTATAGTTATGATGTTTCATAAAGATGTTTATAAAATGTTTTACGTTGTGAGATAGAAAAATGTACTTACTAAGCTTTTGGTTACTCAGTTTTTCATCATGTTCTAGATAAAGGTAAGAGGATTATGAAATAGGTGGAGGATGGAGAAAGGTGTGTGAACTTGAAAGGATGGATTAAAAATAGAAGAACGCCAAGCAAGAGTTAAAAAAGTTTATGAACAATGATTTTATTTATTGTATGTTAAGATTTTTTGCACTATGTTGAATTGGGACTTGTTATTCTTAAATTGCTAGTGTTTTGCAATAAGTTGGTCTGCCAATCATTATTAATCGGTCTGCCAATGTTGGTATCAGCCTGCCAATCACCCTATATTGCCTATCGATCTATTAGTTTTAAAACCCCGTTTTTATAGAGCCTTGGACTGATGGTTGAAGTTCGGACTACCAATCATGTTCAGCCTGCCAGTGTCTAGAGTTTGGCCTACCGAACTGCGAATAGAATTAATTGATGATTTTAAATTTTAATTGCATTATGGCTTCATTAACTTGGTATTGATAAGCTGTTTAAATAAACATAGAAGTTTTTGAAATATTGATATTTAATAAAAAAAATGTATGTATGGATCCTGTGATATGTCTGCAAACTATGTTTTAAATCAAATTAGTTTATCTAAAACAATAGTAACATGGATGAATGTAACGACATCTGTGACATCCGTAAGGGGGCGTTACAGGCTTTGGTATCAGAGCAAATTTTTGTTTTCAATTCATATTGCCACACGTCAATCCAAGTTCTACAAGTAAGTGCATTCTAAGATAATTGTTAAGGATGCAAGTTTGATGATAAGTTTAAGATTTAGTTGCTTAATGATAAATGACCTAATAGAGAAATCTTCTCTCATAAATTGGAAGATTATACCTAAGTTCCTAATTCTTTTAGGAAATCAACAATGAACGGCCGTAGAAGAATGCAAACTCATGCTTAAACCAACGGAAGTTTAATGACCATGATTGTTGACCTGTAAAGGCAACTCGAGGAGCAAAGAAGAGAAATTGAAGAGCAAAGAGCTAATGGCCAAGGTGGTGAAAGACAAGATAATGACATGCCACCTCCTCCTCCTCCCTAGCCCCAAGTAGATGAAGTATTGGCTCCTGCAGTAGAACCAAGATCGGTTTATTAGTAACCACTATTAGTCAAATGGAAGAGGGTCAAGCCAGTGGATTTTGAAGGTTCTAAGGATCCTCTAGTTACTCAAGGATGGCTAAAGACAATTGAGGCTACTTTGAAGCTCATAGGTTTCATAGCAAATGAGAAGGTCTTCTATGCCTCGTACTGCCTTACCATGAAGGCCATAATTTGGTGGGATGGAATCAAATAGAGCAGGAATGTCAATGAGATAACATGGGTCAATTTCGTTCATGAATTTAACATGAAGTTCTTCCACATGAACATTACTCAGAAGAATTACGATGAGTTCGAGAACCTACACCAAGGAGACTGTCGGTTATAGATGTGGTGGCTAAATTTGATTAGTTAGCTCGTCTTGCCCAAGGATGGTTAGTAATGAGAGTGAAAGGGTCAGAAGATTGATCAGAGTCCTCAAGCCAAAGATTAATGCAATTGTAGATGGGGCAAGCCCACCTAGAAATAAGGAACAAGTTGTCTTGAGGGCCCAACATGCTAAATTTCACCTGTCAAAGCTAAGAAGAAATCAGGCTCAACAAGGTCAATCGACGACCAATGCAAGCACTCAAAACTGCCCCCAAAATGGGAACAATAACAACAACAACCAGAATTGGAGGAACAACAAGAGGAAGGGCAACTCTCAGAGCCAATAGAGTCAAGGTAATAAGAAGTATAATGGTGGCCAGTTCAACAACAACAATAGCTAAATTCAACCATGCGCCAAATGTGGGAAGAAACATCTAGGTGAATGTCATTTGGGGATGAACCAGTGTTTCATCTGTGGACACGAAGACCACTTTGCCAAGAACTACCCCTATAAAACCCACCAATTCTCAAGTAATAGATTGTGTTAAATGAGTAATGACGTTCAGTATTTTCCCTAATGATATATGATATAATGTTACTAACTATTTTATTTTAAGTGTGATGACAGGTGACGATAACGTAGAATTGGTGTGCTCTAGATGTTCTTGTCATATGTTGCATGTTTGTTAATTATTTAGCAATCAATTAATGTTTTATTGTATTTTAGTGTATGCGGCAGTTTGGCAAGCCAAATTGTCCCTCATAGAATGGCAGGCCGATGAATTTAATCGGCAAGCCGGACCTTATGACTTCGGTAGACCAAACTAAGTAGTCGGCAAGGCAGAGATAGCTGACGAGCATGTTGGAAAAATAATACGTAGCAAAATTTTAAAAATTTTAAATCAGAGTATTTTTCAAAACATAAGTTTGACATGCTATATGTATAAATTAACCTGATCTTACTGACCTTGTATTTGCCAGAAAGCTCGCAAAATCTGTGTAGAGAAGTAACGTTCCAAAAGAGCCTCAACCAACTGGTCTTCTTTGCTATTCTCTATCCATGATCGGAGTGAGAATGGGCTCACACGTACAGCTCTTCCTTAAGGTGACTCTCCTTCCAACCAATTGAGAGAACCCAAAGCTAGTGTTTGTGATTTGTGAACAAGAGCTCTAAGGGAGTTTCAAATTCTCACCAGTAGAGTATCACTCTTAATCTCTCTATTGATCTAAATAACTCATTAAAGTCACTCCCTATTTATAGAGGTTGGGTCTAGGGTCATTCCTTATCAGATAAGGTCTCAAAAATTCAAAATAGAACCAAATTCGGGTCTATATCAGATAAGATATGCGTAAAAACGCGTGAAAATGCACGATTTTTAATTCGCGTATAGGCAGGCTGAACTTTTTCATAGGCAAGCCGAACTTGCCAAATCGGCAGGCCGAACTTTAAGTTTGGCATGCTGAACTGCCGAAATAAAAATCATGCAAATCTTTTATTTTTCACCCGAGATTCTATAGGATAAAGCCTCAGTTTTCATTCAAATAACCCAATAGAGAAGTTATCTAATTAAAACAACTTTATCTAGATAATCTCTAAGAAAATGAATAGATTCCTAATAATTCTACAAGTTTATCTTGATTTAATTTATCCAAAATTAAATCAACTGATAAACAAACAAGAATTATCTGACCCCAATAATTCAACAAGTTTATCTTGAATTAATTTTGTTTACAAAATTAATTCAACCGACAAATAGACATGAATTATTTGATTCTTCCAAAATTTCAACCAATCTAATAAATCGACATAAGTCACCAATTATTGTAAAAGCACGCCGTATCGTTATAGGATTTTGTGAGCTAGCAAAGGGGACCAAATGAACCTATATAGTTCAAGCTCCTGATAATTATAAAACCCAATATCCCAGATATACATTTCATAATTATCAACTCCAACGCTACTCCACTAAAAGCTTGGAGTTGCACTCTTTAACTCTATAGAATTACGAAGCCCATATAACTAAGTCTCCATGACATATCATAGTGTATCGTATCCCCATAGGATTATCCATAATCGGCTTAAGGATAAGTTCTGTCTTACCTTCCTGATTATTTTTATCTTACGTTCCATTATCTCAC
>CAMOHE010036814.1:0-21125 GCA_946598075.1 Artocarpus hirsutus
TTTTGAAAAAAAAAACTTATGAATCAACAAAAAAAGCTCAATGACCGGATAATATAACTATTTCTAAATTCTTTAATTTACAATAAATATAATTTTAAATTCTAAATTTTTTAATAATTATTGTTACTAATTTTTCTTGACTTTTCTATCTTACAGTGATATGAAGAACCAAAGAAGACAAAAGCAATAAAAAATATTGTAAGGAATTTTTCAATATAATATTGTATATATGTATGTTTCTACATATAAATAAATTTTATCCTGAAAAAATTTTCTAACTTTTTATATAACAAAAATATTTCCTGAAAAATTTCCCAATGTAATACTTTGCAACTTTTTATATAAGTCTACTTTCACATTAACTTATTTTGACGTAATCATGTTTTCTTATTAATTAAATTTGTGATGTTTATATTATGATGAAATGATTAGATAAATAATGAAAAACAAATTGGGACACACTATGTCAATAGTTAATTTATATTATAGATAACACGTCAAATCTCAATCTAGTACTTAAAACACTATCTCCAGCTGCTACGCGCGGGTACCTTTGCTAGTATGCTACTAATTGTTCGTCAACCATTTTATTCCTCAGCTCTCCATTCTTCTATCTTTCAGGTTCTCTTTTGAACGCTTTCTCATGCTCTGTAGACTACAGTGACTATTTGACATTAACAAAGTGGGTTTCTTTTAAAGTGGGTTCCTTGTATTAGTTATAATGTTTAGTACCGATGGTATCCCTAAGATTTTTTCTATTTTCCGAGTCTACTTGAGCCTAGTTGGTACTCCTATGCTGTTGCAGCTCTTTTTGGAGCCATTTCTACAATCCATAAGTTTTTTGGCCAAGTCAGCAATGTAGCCAAACAGTCGTGAACTTTCAAATCCGTTACCCAACTACATCAGAAGAAAAACTTGCTTCTTAATTTTTACAAGATTTAAACCTTAAACTTAAAAGAAAATTTGTTCGGACTTTTGCTTTTCGCTCAAAATTCTTGACCACAAATTCTGGTCCTCTAAGAATCTATGACACTTCTTTTCACATGTTCATTTTCCAACAAAAAAAAAAAAGCTCGTTCTGATTCCTCTCTTGAAGGGATTCGCATTAGATGTATATTTCCTAACATCACCTTTTCAAGCTTCGCAGAAATGACTGACGCTGTTTGTGATAAAGAAATTGATCTACGAAATGTTGTTTTTGTTGGCAACCATCTTCGCGTTGTACGATTCCCTTCCCTTAGCTTTGACTAGTTTAGGTTATCGGTACTGTTGCTCTCTAAATTTATTGTAAATATGTAATTTTCTCTATGAATTTCTAATTTATGCAAGTTACGTTATGAACTTGTCCCCTATAGCAAATTATCCCACTAATAGCAACAGTTTTTTTAAATAAAAATTTACTTGTGATTTTCACTTGAGTCATTCATAATTAAGAGCATGCAAGACTTTTTCTTACGAACGTTAACTCAAATTTATAATTAAATCAATTCAATATTTTTTATTTTTTTGGAAACGTAATTAAAGATATTATTTACTATAAATTTAGATTAAAATACATAAAAATAATCATATATGTCATCAATCAATTAGTTATATGCAAGTTACATATTAATTTCAGTCCAACATAAATAAAAATTATTAGCAATTGGGTTAATTTGTTTTGCTCTGTTGCATGGTACAGCATTTATGATTTTGTTACATGCTTGAATGATTTTGCTGTTGGAGGACTTTCAGAGTGGGAAGGCATGGGTACAATTTTACTATTGGAGGACTCAGGCATAGGTACAAAATCATAAATGCTCTATGTAATAAAGTATCCTATTAATATGGTAAGGTGTGTTTTCTCTGTTAAAGACATTATTATTATGCAAGTAAATCATTGTAGTTTATAGGACTTTATTGTAATTTAGTTTATTTTTAATTCCATTAAGTGGAGAGGTTGGAATGAGATGGGCGCGTTAAGATTTATTAATAGGGGTTGCAAATTTTTTTTATTAAGATTATATTAACATTTACAGAAATATTAATTTAAAAAGATAAAGTCTAATTTATACACATACTTATTACATAAAAATTACAACCATTATATAAAAAAATAAAAAATAAAAAATAAAAAATAAAAAATAAAAAATAAAAACCAAAGGAGGGCCATGGCCGCCCTCTGTACCCCTTGTCTCCATCACTGGAGATAGGTTTATATGTGGCCTATTTTCTGATTGGAGATTTAGCTTTCCAAAACAATTAATTCACAGTGACCTCGAAAGTAAGGGCTTTGTTTTTTTGGAACAAAATTGTGTTGTTTAAAGCTCTCTTCAAGGTTCAAAAAGTAACAGCGTTGAAGAATAAGAATTCTACGTGTCCATTATTAGATAGGCAATTTTTTGACAGAACTGAAAATTATAGTTTTTTTTCTGATAAAAATAAAAAAAAGATATTTTTTTAACATCAAATTTTAAAAAATATATTAATTAGACTTAATAGTTTTAAAACCAACACAGCCACACAGGCATTTCTACAAAATCCGTTGTTATATATAAAGTAACCTTTCACATTGTTTTGGTTGGTAAGATTTGACATTTGATATGGAATATGTATGGGCCGCATTATATTCCACGTTTTCTTTAGAGTTGGTGAATGGAAAAACGCACTATATAACCTCTACTGCCCACGACATTTTACTATCATTGTAAGTAGCCACGGCCACCTCTTGCCTTTTTATATATTTCTTTCTTGTTTTTTCCTTTTTTTTTTTTTAATACAAACTAGTCAGTTTTTGCTGAATTATATATAACCAATAGTTTTATCTGCAATAATTGGGTCTTTTCCCAACAGAAGGCCCATTGACAGTTGTAAGTTTTCAATAATTTTTAATGCGTACTACGTTTTTATCATAATTGTACCGCATTTAGTATTTTGTTGTCTGCTTGGATGATTTTACTATTGGAGGACTTTCAGAGTGGGTACGCGTAGATACAATTTTAATTATTATTTTTTGTTATAAAGTAACAAATGTAGTTATTGACTTGATTAATCATTTTTAACCATTAAACTTGATAGAGATATACAGTTTAAATAGGAAAAAATCCAATATTTAAAAAATTATCATATCTAAAATGACGATAGAAAGTAGAAACAACATCTCATATAATTTAATCATTATGAGCAAACTTAAAATCTTTGTAGATGGAGAACAATCATTAATTCACAATCATATAATGAGGAATCATTATGAGCAAACTTGGAATCTATGTGGATAGGGAACAATCGTGACAAGCGAGGGCAGTTTAGTTGGTTGTAAGTTCCTCCGTTCTAATCATAGGTTGAGAGTTCAAGTCATGCTTAGTTCCACTAAAAAATAGTGGCATTTCTCTTCTTCTTGTATAAAAAAAAAAAAAAAGAACAATCATTAATTCCCAATTCATGTAAAGACGAATTGAATTAATTGTACACATAAATGAACTAATTATGTACTTTTGCTAGGAAAGAGTTGCACTAGAGCTGGAAAGTTAGGCGTCCATTTGTTATCTTGGATTTTTTTTTTTTAAATTATGATAGGAAATATTAAATTTTACACCTTATAATAAAATGAGGTGTGGAATCACTAAAACTGTTATATTATGTATATATACAACCACAATTGTATTGGTAAGTTTTCTATCTCTTTTTTGTGTTTTCTTCCAAGAGGTTAAAAAAATAAACTAGTTTCTTTCCTAAAGGAGTGGCGCTGCCCCCTCTCGCTCCAGGTCCAAATCCCGACGCTACCTTCAGGCTGGCCATTGGGACTTGGGCCTGTGAGAAGGGGAGGCCATTCAGTTAGGGGTGATCTTAAGAGGAATCCCGGGGTAGAGGAAGGACATCTCAATGGACACGGTCAGAGTGTAGAGGCATTGGCGGTTTTTTGGGCCGACAAAGCAGGTAGAGACCTTTGTGGCTACCAATGGCAGAGCTCTTAGAAGGGTGACCAAGGAGCGTTGTGTACGGTAGAGTGGGGGAATAGATTTGGTCATGGTCGAGGGGAGGATGGTGACGGGAGAAGGGAGCAGTAGGGAGAGAAGCCGGCTGACAGTGACGGGGATCTAGCAGGGGCAAGGGAGAGGGCAACGGTGGGCGGGTTCTTGTGGAAGATGGGGCTTGCCGGGGAAAGGGCCAACCTACAATTGGTCAAAGATGGAAGGTGCGGTGGCGCCGTAGCAGTGGGCCTTGATCGGCTTTGGGTTACCTCTATTTTTTTTATTTGTATTTATATTTTGTATTTGCTGGGTTATGTATGTAATAAAGGAGGAGGTATTCCTTTCACCGGTTGTACTTAATATGTCTCATTCGCCTGCTAACAGTGGAAGGTGTTTAGTTGTCTAGAAGGTGTTTAGTTGTCTGGTTAGATTTTAGTCTAAGTATTATTGTATGTACCCTCATTAAAAAGGGCTTTTTCTCTCTCGGTCTCAATACTTAAATTCAATCCCCAACTTGTGGGGTCGAAATCTTCCATCTTGAATGGCATGCTTCCGACTTTCTATTTTTCTTAGTAAAAGTTCCCCATTTCAAAAAAAAAAAAAAATGCATACAACCACAATTTCTATGAATATTGTCATCTAGATATGTTAGTCGCTTTATTTGCTATGTTAACAGTAACAGTATCATTAGATATGTTGTCTTTATCTGTTTTGGCGTGCTTCAATTGGACAAGGAAGGGAAGAGGTGACATGCAAGGAGCCAAAGTCCATAAAAGCATAAGCCACCAAATTTACTCACTAATTGCCCAATTCCAAACTTAATTTTCTCTCACTTTCCCCTAAACCAAACACCTCTAATGGAAAAACCTACACATGCCCTCCAAGAAAAAAATGATGACGAACAATTCATTTTTCGCTCAAAACTCCCAAACATTTACATTCCCAACCACCTTCTTCTCCACACCTACTGCTTTGAAAACATCGCCAAATTCAAGGACCGTCCATGTCTGATCAACAGCTCCACTGGGGAGACTCACACCTATGCCGACGTCGATCTCAAGGCACGCCGAGTCGCGGCGGGACTCAACAAATTGGGCATCCGGCATGGGGACGTTATTATGCTTTTGCTCCATAACTGCCCCGAATTCGTTTTCGCCTTTCTCGGTGCGTCGCATATCGGCGCTGTCACCACCGGCGCGAACCCGCTCTTCACCCCCGCCGAGGTCGCAAAGCAGGTGACAGCATCGGGAGCTAAGCTCGTAATCACCCTCTCGGCTTACGTCGAAAAGGTAAAAGAACTAGCCCTAGGAAAAAATTACAATTTTTTAAAGATAGCGTGCATCGATGGGCCGCTGCCGGAGGGATGCCTGGATTTCTCGGAGCTTATGCGGGCCAGTGAGGCAAAAAAACCGGAGGCAGAGATCAAACCGGATGACGTCGTTGCCCTGCCATATTCTTCGGGCACGACGGGCCTACCAAAAGGGGTGATGTTGACACACAAGGCACTTGTGACGAACATGGCGCAGCAGGTGGACGGAGAAAACCCCAATTTGCACTTCCACTGCGAGGACGTGATCCTCTGCGTGCTTCCTTTGTTCCACATTTACGCTCTCAACTCGATCCTGCTCTGCGGAATTCGGACCGGAGCAGCGATCTTGATCATGCAGAGGTTCGAGATCGGGAAGTTGTTTGACTTAGTTGAGTACTACAAGGTGACGGTGACACCGTTTGTTCCACCGATCTTGTTATCGATAGCGAAAAACCCCGACATCCACCGATACGATTTGTCGTCGATTCGAATGATCATCACCGGCGGAGCTCCGATGGGGAAGGAGCTTGAGGAGGCCGTTAAGGATAAGCTTCCTAATGCCAAACTCGGACAGGTTAGAAGAAAGAGATTATTTTTGTCTAATTGCGGTTTAGTTGATACGTCCCTGTCATTGTGGGAAGAAAACAGTGTTAATCTGACGTTGTTTTATA
Organism: Artocarpus hirsutus; assembly: GCA_946598075.1. Lineage (NCBI taxonomy): Eukaryota > Viridiplantae > Streptophyta > Magnoliopsida > Rosales > Moraceae > Artocarpus > Artocarpus hirsutus. Next base: position 5,931 of record CAMOHE010036814.1, read on the forward strand.
AATAAAAATAATTATAAAAATACTAATTTACAAAAAAGTTGTTTTATTTTAGTTGCGTTGCTACTAATAGTGGATGTGCGGTAAAATATTTATCTTAATTATTGAAGGTATATACATTAGGTCTTTTTTTTTATTTCACATTATATTTTTCTTCATGTCCTGCAATATCTATAAACATATTTAACCATTAAAAGCATGATGTCAGAGAAAGCAACCACTCGTTTGAATTATATATGATGTTGACTTTTATACTATATTTTCGTATTGCGGGTACCTTTCGTACTATATTTATTGAAAATGTTGACAGTGGAGGAGTGAATTTTGTTTTATCACTAAAATAAAATATTTTAACTATTAAATTATTAAGACATTAACGGTTTAATATACGGCTGCTTATGTTATAAATTTTCAACATGCAACACAAAACTACTTCTTAACAAAACATTAAAAAGTTAATCAAAAAACTAAAACTTTAATATTTTATTGCATAGCAAAATTGTCTCTTCTGTTATTAACATTGCCATATTTTCAGCAAAGGTTAATTACATTTTTATAAATATTAGCTTCATTTCTTATTTTATTTCTTTAATTTTAGAAACTGCAAATATATTCTTTAAATTTGAAAAGCTTGTAATTTCAATTTCACTCTCATACTTTGTTAAAAAGAAAAAGAAAAACACAAAATTGTTCTTAATTAGAGCGTTTTTATTAAAAAAAAAAATTTGAGAAAAATTTTAGATTTTTTAATTATTTAAAGACATAAAATTCAATATTTTTAAGGTTTTTTATGTTTTTAAAATGTGTGAAATAATTTTTTATAATTTATTTAAAGGCATTTTTGTCATTTCCCAAAATTTTTTCCGTTCGAAAAATATATGAGATGAAATTGAAGTTACTTTTTTAAATTCAAAAAATAACTTCGTAATTCTAAAAATAAATAAATTAAAAAATAATTAAAACTGAAAATATGATTACGTAATTAATCTTTTTCAGTTAGTTATTATAATATAAATGTCTGGGTATACGTGTATATTTATATAGGGTTACGGGATGACAGAAGCTGGATCAGTGGCCATGTGCCTGGCATTTGCAAAGGAACCTTTTCCCAAGAAATCGGGCTCGTGCGGCACTGTCTTGAGGAACGCCGAGATGAAGGTAATCGATCCCAACACCAACGCGTCGCTTGCGCGAAACCAAGCTGGCGAGATTTGCATTAGGGGAGCCCAAATCATGGAAGGTACGTTATAAGCACAAGATTCCTTTATTTCCCATATTTAGCTTTGCCTCTCTTTTTTTGCGGTTTATATAAAAATATTCTTTTGCATAAGGGCAGCTCCAACCCACAATATATTGGTGTGTAAAAGTTTGTTTTGTGCTAAAGAATTGCTCCAAGCGAGTGCAAAATTTTGACGGCATTTTTCCATGCAAATGTGTGGACGAACATCATATCATTTTTTTTCTTAATTTGCCAAAATAAATATAAAAAGAGAGATAAAAATGGATAGACATGGAATAGAATTAAAGCAATTTTTTCAGTAAGTAATGAAAAATAACCTAAAAAAAAATCATCAAAATTAAAAATTTGAAAACGTACAACTGTCGGTGGGCTTTCTGTTGGGAAAAGACCCAATTATTGTAAATAAAAGTACACGTTATATATAATTCAGCAAAAACTGACTAGTTTGTATAAAAAAAAAAAAAGAAAACAAGAAAGAAATGCATAAAAAAGCAAGAGGTGGCCGTGGCTACTTGCAATGATGGTAAAATGTCGTGGCCACCAGAGATTATATAGTGCGCTTTCCCATTCACCAACTCTAAGGAATACGCGGAATATAATCCACATCAAATGTCAAATCTTACCAACCAAAGCAATTAAAAATATTACTTTATATATAACAACGGATTTTGTAGAAATGCCTGTGGTTGCATAGGCTTTAAAACTATTAAATCTAATTAATATATATTTTAAAATTTGATGGTTAAAAAAGATATCTTTTTTTATTTTTATCAGAAAAAATTACATTTTTCAGTTCTGCCAAAAAATTGCCTATATAATAATGGACACGTAGAATTCTCATTCTTCTACGCTGTTACTTTTTGAACTTTGAAGAGAGCTTCAAACAACACTATTTTGTTCCAAACAACGAAGCCCTTACTTTTGAGGTCTCTATGAATTAATTGCTTTGAAATGCTAAGTGGGTGTTTTGAAAGATGGTAAGAATTACTTTTATTGTAGCATGTGAGAGTTTTACACTGTAGTAATTTTTTTTATTGCCACTGTAGCATGTGAGAGCTTTTTACTGTTCATAACTGAGTTTGTGGTGAGAATTGAGTGGTGAAAACCACTACCAAACACCCTCTAAACCTATCTCCAGTGACGGAGACAAGGGGGACGGAGGGCGGCCATGGCCCTCCTTTGGTTTTTTATTTTTTAATATAGTAGTTGTAATTTAAATGTAATAAGGGCATGTTTGACACACCGTATTGTATTTATTATGTTGTAGTGTATTGTATTATATACAAAAAATATAATACAATATAATACAATACAATACAATGTGTCAAACATACTTTGTGTACAAATTAGACTCTGTGCCTTTTAAATTAATAGTTTTGTAGGTATTAATATAATCTTGATAAAAAAATTTTCGACCCTACTAATAAATCTTGACTCCGTCATTGCCTATCTCATTCTAACCTCTCCACTTAATTGAATTAAAAACAAACTAAATTACGATGGAGTCCTATAAACTACAATGATTTACTTGCATAATAATAACTCTAACAGGGAGAACACATCCCTTACCATATTAACAGAATATTTTTTGACACGCCCTGCCAACTATTAAATAATCGTGACATCCAAAGCAGCCCGGACTTCCACGTGGCAACAACATTCAATATTTGTCCATTAGAAAGTAGAACAGAACAAATAAATAGCTGTTCTTTATGGAGCTAGTAGTAGAAACACCTTACAAATTTATATAAAACTGGAAATTTACGAAAATTAAAACAACAAAATAAATTTGAATAATGTACCATGGACAGGATCACTTAATAAGATCTACTTATAAGTTATGGTGTTAACTCATTTAGAGGTCGTTGTAATCAATTTGCCTATGGATTTTGAATGGTTTGCTTCTTTATATTTTTACATACACACACACACACACACGCACATATATATATATATATATATATAACTTTATTGCATATATCTAAGTCATGGATGTACTTTTAGGTTTTCTTAATGATCCGGAAGCTACAAAAGCGACTATAGACAAAGGAGGATGGTTGCATACTGGTGATATAGGATATGTGGACGATGATGATGAGCTCTTCATTGTTGATCGAGTAAAGGAATTAATCAAGTACAAAGGCTTCCAAATAGCCCCTGCTGAGCTTGAAGCCTTGCTTATTGCCCACCCTAGTATTTCTGATGCTGCAGTTGTACCGTAAGTGCACTACATCACACGCACACACACAAACATATTTAAAATTAGGATTAATTAATTTGAGAGAAATAGGTGTTTTGACTTAAAAAAAGAAAAGAAAAGAAAATCTAGACCTGTTAGTTGTCCGTCTCTTATTTGTTATTTGTACAATCATTTGCATTTAATAAATATAACCACATAAATAAAATAAAAAAAAAACTAATAATACTCAAACAATTTATCAATAAGGTATCAAAATTTAATTGAAGGGTTAGACAAAAAATAAAAAAATTAAAAAGGGTCATTTGAAAAACGAGTTTAAACATATGAATTTGAGCCATGAATAATGTAAAGCTTTTACATAGCCTCAATTTAGACTATTTGCCTAAAACATTAAATTCAATTAGGGGATAAACAAAGAGGCATGAATTATAGCCCGTTTAGAAACATAAATTTGAACAAAAAAATTTTAGTTAGAACTAAAAAGTTTTAGTTAAAATTTGAATTGCTATAAAGTGTTTTACATTCAAACCTTCAAACATACGTTCCCAATTGGGTTATTAGACAACAGATATTCATTTAGAGAAAGTAGCCTAGGGATATTATGAGTTGTTGGATTTTTATCATGCTTAACTTCTCTAGGAGGAAATATTCGCGGTAGACTGGCCGATTATTCCTCGTTATCGTGCATGCTTATGCCACATAATTGTCCCATAAGTAGTTGGTAATTTACAGTGGTTTTTCAATTTTATTTGTGAATATTTTTCCTTTTTAAATATGAATTATCTCTTTAATTTAATGTGATGTTTAGAGATAGGAATAATTACAAAAACTCCTCTTCAACTATAACTTTTGTAAGACTAGACCCCCGAACTTTAACACATAACATTTGTTACTCCTTAAACTTCAAGACATAACATTTGTTCCTTTCGATTTATGAAATATTAATAAAAAAAACTCTTTGAATTATGATTTTAAGCATAAATAATATGATATTATACAAATAATGTGATTGTTGAATAGTTTAATAAACCGTTAGACTGTTAGCTTATCTTGTAATCACATAAAAGTGAAAGAAGAAATTATTGGTTTTAAAATTTTTAAGGCATTTTTTTTTATACTTTAAACAATTAAATTTGTTTAAATTATATCAGCATTTTAAATTCAAATTAACTTTAACATGATAGAGTTACTAAAATACTCATATGTTATATACAAAATATTAATTATGTACCTAGATTTATTAAAAGTTCTAACAAAATGAGTTTTTTTGTTACTATTTCATTATTCGAAGGGAGCATATGTTACATTTTAAAGTTTGAGGGCTTAGTACTGAAGAGGAATTTTTGTAATTAATCTTCAATGATATTTACTATGATAGGTTATTAATTGAACAATCTCACAAGATTGAAATCCCAATTAGGGTTGACATTAGTACTGTAATTCCAATACTCTGTATTTGTGCGTATATACGTATATTCTATAAACAGATAGATTCCTACAACTCTGTCCTCTTATTAGAAGGATGCTAGGTAATATAGTATGTCTCATTTTCATAACCTCAATTTCAATTTGCGAGTTATTAATTATCTCAAAATCTAAGAACTATGTTGGGTATATATATGTTTCAGTATGAAGGATGAAGCTGCAGGGGAGGTTCCTGTTGCGTTTGTTGTGAAATCAAGTGCATCAGATATTACGGAAGAGGATATCAAGCAATACATCTCAAAACAGGTAAAACTTTGGAGGGTTTTTTCTTTGGTCTTTCTGTGGTGCGAGATGCGAGGTCTCTTCAATGTAACATATAGAACATAGAAATGTAACATGTCGGTCATTTAACATAACATTGACATTGAAAAGTCGTAACAATCTTTGAATGACCAATTTTTAGGTGTGATGCTAACATTGATTTTATGTTTTAATTTGATTAGAGAGTTATAACCGTTTTTGAATGACTAAATTTTCTATGTTATGCCAATTTAGTATTGATATTATGTCCAAAAACTATCAAGTTAGGTTTTTTTTCTTCTTCATGTTACGTGTGGAGGGAGTAAAGCCCAACTTTTTTAGATGCATGTTTAATATAATTTTAATGTTGATAAAAACACGAAATGAAAATCTTATTAGCAAAAGTACATAAATAGATTTCTGGAAAAATAAAAAATAAATATTAACCAATATTGCTTCTTTTCTGCAGGTGGTGTTTTACAAAAGAATACGTCGGGTTCTCTTCATTGAAAAAATCACCAAGTCCCCTTCGGGCAAAATCTTGAGGAAGGACTTGAGAGAAAAGCTTGCTGCAGGACTACCAAACTAGTTCTCAATGGCATATGGGATATTTACATAAAGGGTCAGATTGAGAATATGTCTAAATATATATTAAGAGAAAATAAGGATAATGACCTATTTTAAGTTTATTACTAAAGTTTTGTTATTGGCGAACTGGAAAATTATTGAATGAAAACCACAAAATTAATTAGTGTTAAACTATAAACGAAATAGTACTAATATACTGATTAACAGTGGTATATCATTAATGTACATCAGTACATCATTGTTATACAAAAATGGTCATTTTTCTAATTTTTAAAAACTTCAGACATTTATTTAAAAAGCTTAAAAAGGGTTATTTACCCTCAATATCCCATATTAATATTGTTTGTTTATGTATGTTTTACATTAAATTGATTATTTAATATGTCTAAAGTTCTTGACAGGCAAGATAAATTATCAGTTCATTGAAAAAAATAGTCCAACAGCTCAAACAAACAAAACTTACTACTAGTGAAAAAAGGCGATTTTTTATCATAGAAATTCCCAATCAATAAGCAATTGTTATGATAGAAACTTTTTTTTTTTGAAGTACTGATAGAAATAATTGTTTTAACTATTAAATTTATCTTTTAATGATATGACTATGAGTATGTAATGTGCGGGAAAATTCAAGTAATTAATAAAGTATAATTAATTAAGATTTTTCATAACTCCACCATTAAATTCATAAGAAGCATAAGTTTAGAGCTTAAAAGCACAGGTTTTGATAAGAATTATAAGATAACAATAGTATGACAAGCTCAATCATATCATGTTCATGGAACTAGTTTAGAAATAACCGTGAACTTTTAGATAGAAAGCTTAACGATAGCGCGAGGAAATAGATAACATCTTGAATGGTAAGAAAGAAAGCACAGTTTAAGATAAATGTTGACTTGAGACAAGTTAATATATCCTTAACAGATTAAGTAGGATTTCAGGTCGACAATTAAGCATTTGATTGGTTATATCAATAAAATCTAAGTATTTGAATCAATAGTTTCCTTAAAGACCCAAACAATTTATTTTATGTAATGACTCTTGAAATTTCACAATTTATCATTAGAATGAATTCGTGTAACTTCCGAGAAAATCCTGCAATTAAACAATATAATTTACATGTTTATCTTAGAATTAAACAATGTAATTTACAAATCTAAGTCAAGGATTTTTTCTAGAAAATATCATGCATGATGTTGCGGCTGAAGGATTTATGAAATTAATATAAATATTATAAAATTCTATAGAAAATATTAAATTTAAATTTATTAACTTTTGTGTTCAAATAATTTGGTTGATAATCTCATCGTGATTTAAGGAGAAAGAAATTTCATGCCGCAAACAACTTGAAAATTTTAATTATAAGAATTTTAATGTAGTATGATATTAGTAGTGTATCAAGAAACACTTTAACACATAGTAAATTGTGAATTGCCTATTACTAAAAATCAAAGAAACGCAAGTAACATTCTTAGTAAAAAATGTTATTCGAGTTTAGCAATTGACACTGTCAAAGACTATGCCAATACTAAGCTAGAATGTAGAAATGGTCAAGTTTATGTTTATGTAGTCTAGACATAGCTTGAAGATCAATAGCAGTCCAACCGTAATACACAATTTAAAAATAATATCGTTACCAATAACTTTGAAAATTAGTTTTGGACTATGAAAAGTGAAGATAGAGGATCCAACAAAACCAATTTCCTTGCCAGCTAGCTAGTTTCTTTAACTATTCAAAAATTTATCTGTTTTGGTAGAAATGTGGAGGCAAAGACATCAAAAGTAAAAAAAAAAAAAAAAAAACGCATAAAAGTGGATCTTTCTTAAAGAGACTCCACTTTCTACTATTCATAGTAAGGTGAGATGGCATAAATTAGTGATGGAAAATTTTCCCACCTTTCCCTTAAATATGTGGCACCATCTATTAGACCATTAATGCCTGATTTTTGCACTTTTTGAAGCTTACTTAGCTTGAAAACCAAGATTGGAAAGTTAAGTCCAATTAGCCTTAGGTCTATATGAGGAGTCATCACCAAGAGGCCAATTTCTCATTCCTTTCCCTCCATTTCTTCGAGAAAGAAAACTTCTCCCTTTTGTTTATCTAAGAAAAGCCATGGGCCTCCTCCACTTGTTCTTTCAAGATCTTACTCTCTGACCTAAAAAAATTACTAGCCAAAATTAAGATTATGAAGGAAACTTTGCTGGAATCTCTAAAGGAAAGATCTTCAAGGGTTTATCATCTAAACTTTTCTTTTTAAAAGTTAAGAAATAGTTTATGATCTTATTTTAGTGATGATGACATACAACAAGTTTTATTTTTGTATATATTATGGTTTTTGTGAGTTTGTATTAATGTAGTTATAGTTTATGTAAGTTTGGTATGAAAAGTTAGATCTAGGATGTGATTTGGCATTTAGACAGATTTTATACTTTTTTTGAACTTAAAATAGACATTTTAAAGATTGGTTTTGAAGTATTTTCAAACCTGAAACTTTTTAAGTCACAAAAAAATGAACAATTTTATATAAGATATCAAAATCTAGAATCTTAACTCCAAATTGATATTTCTAGTGTTTTGCTTTAGATGTTGCAGGTGTAACGATCTGCATTTTTAAGCTGTTACTAAGCTTGTTTAAACTTAATTGCTTAGTCTTAATCTTAATTACTAGTAAGAAAATATGGAGTAAATTTTTCCTCCTTAAAACATATTTGAAACTATTATAACTTTTGTTACAACATAAACTGAAACATTATAAGTACAAAACTTGGCTTAATAATCATTTAAAATATTTCATAAAATATATCTTTTAAAATGTTATTTGTAAAACATTTCTTATAAGACATTTCTTTAAACATTTACTTTCTTAAAACTTTTAAAAGAACTTTTAAAACAGCAAAAAAAATTTCTTAACACAATGCAAACCTCTATAATGGTATCCATAGCCCAACCATCATGTCTGTCTCACCATATCACCCAGCTCACCAACTAGTCAAAATGGTCTCTTTTAGTAACTTATAGCATGAAAGAACTTTTGATAAGCTTTCACTCACTAAGTTCAAACGTGTGTTAAAAAACATTGAAACATTCATCAAAAAACTTTTCTCTTAAAACCGTTCTTGTGAAACATTTTTGATAAATGTTTCTCATAAAATGTTTTTCATAAACATTTCTCATAAAACATTTTTCATAAAACGTTTTTTATAAAGTGTTCCTCATAAAAATCATTTCTTAAAAGGAATGCAAGCCATAGCATAATTCATGATTCTGTTTATGCTCAATTATGAACTTCTTATTATCCTTCTTATCTTACTTGAACTATAGGCCCAAGTGTACGTACTAAGTGCACATGACGTCGTCGTATAACCGAAAACCATAACACAACTTTATATGATACTGCCCTTGGATTGGAAGGCTAGTATGACACTTTCTTATCATAACTTGAGGGTTTAGCTTGACGATTTTGTAATCTTAGCAAACATGTTGTATGACATGGCTTATCGTCTAAAACAATAAACATAACAAACACAAACATATTGCAAAAAATGACTTGGTCTTTAAAACATTATTCATTACAAACATATTTCAAGCATATACAAAGCATTTAAAGATCACTTTCTTTATGCGATAGGTGAGGGTTGAAACTTACCTAAGCAGTGCTCTAACATTCCTAGTTTTTCTTTTTCCTTCTATTATTAGGCTTTGTGTCCTGTTCAAATGATTCCTAACTATTAGCTAACATTTCTTATTACTAACCTACTTGAACCATAACGTAACTTAAACAATAAACATCCATTTTTTAATCCTTTCATCTTATTATCATCATTTTATTTCTCCATTACTTAACTTGAACATATCTTAATCAAATTTTATGTCTTACTTGACAGTTTCATTATTTAACATAACGTGAAACATTTTTTGTCTAAGGACATTTCACTAATTTGGAGGCTCAAGGTCTATTTTAGCGACTTCATAAAATGACAATTTTACCCTTAAGGGGTTTGTCATAAGTCATGTAACTTTGATAAACTTCTTATTTTGCTTTACCGTCCTGACACTAACAAGTTACAAAAAAATTCCCATTAAAGGACATTTTTCTAAATTGGACATTTCAAGGGTTGTTAGAGTCATTTTTATGAAAAATCAAACATTAGTTTCCTTTTTGCCAAAAACCTATTTCATCAAAACTTTATAGTTTTCAACTATAACACGAAATTTGGATGATTTTGTCCCTAGAACCAAAAGCAATCATTTTTTATGGTTTTGCTCGGTTTTTGGCAAGGATTAAAACTTTCAAAAGTTCTTGGGTCAAAATCCTTTTATGTCAAAATGTTTTCCTTACTTCAAAATTTTGAAATTTAAATCTTATAGAACTTATAACTTAAGATTGTGCGGAATTTTTACAATTCGCTTGCAACTCTTAATAGTTTCAGCACGATCTACAATTTGCAACTCTTATTACAGGCCAAGTGCTATGCCTACTACTCATGTTACCATGTGGGTTCATTCCATCCGTCGACAAAGCAAAATGTATATTTCTTGGATCCACACTAAAGTCGAGATGATCGATTTCAAAAGTCTTCCATTGTGGTGAATCCGTTGGGTGTCTAAGCATACCATCGTCGACCCATTTGTCATGATGCCATGTCAAATTCTTGGCATGTTTTGGGTTTCCAAATAAACACCTAAAATGTGGTACTAGTAGAATGTACCGTAACACTTTCTTTGGCACTCCATTATTATCGTCTTTTGGCTCATTTCCTTTCTTCCACCTTGCTTGTTGACAAACCAAACAATAATTCTTAATCTTGTTCTCATTCCTATAAAGAACACAATCATTTTCAAAAGCATGAATTTTCTCATACTCTATTCCCAAAGTGCTCAAAGTTTTCTTAGCCTCAAACATACTAGTTCGTAATGTATTACTCTCTAGTAAAAGCCTTCCTAAAAATTCCAAAAGCTTTGTGAAACTAGAATTTGACCACCCACCCGACACTTTCAAATTCCATAATCTAACTAAAGTAGACAATTTGATGAAATTGGTATACCCCTCATACACGGGTGTCTCGGCATCATTTATCATCGTCTCAAATAAATCTAGACGGTGCATAGATTGTTCTTCCAAATCATTGACCATGTCAACCATATTATTATGATCATCCATATTATCCTCCACAATAGCTTCCTTTTCTTTACTTACTAAAGTTGGATTGAAATTAGACTCGCCATAAAAATGCCATGTTTGATAACTTTTTATAATTCATTTTCAAAATAAATGTCCTCTAACAATTGGAATTAGATGCAATCTATGGTTTCCACATTGAACACAATGTGTTCAAATTTTATCACCATTGGCATGACTTTTGGCAAAATCCAAGAACTCTTCCATACCATTCACATGTTCTCTAGACAATCGAAAATCCTACATCCATTTCCTATCTATTTCGCAGGTCCTAAATTGAAATAATAAATAGCGAATATTCAATTAAAATTAAATTCACAAATTATACGTACGCACCATATATATTCTAATCATGCATAAAACAAAAACATTCACTCATCATAAAACAAATTGCACATAGCCATCATAAAACAAATAAATCATACCCATGATCCACAATACAATAATCATGGATTAAATAACAAAATCAATAACAATTTATTAATTTTGATTTATTAAACAACAAAATCAACAACAATCTATCAATTTCTAACAAAAACTTACAATTTGGAATGAGATTAAGGAGTGTGGAGGTGGAGGGGGACGGTGACAGCTGTTTCGAAAGGGTCTATGTTCTTATTTGAGAGGTGAGTTTCTAATTTATGTCTGATTGTCGAGGTAAAAAAGGGGGTTTTAAGTGGCCCACTAGGACCATTTTTTGGAAAAAATTGTCACGATATGCCCCCTTTCTACCACGACGGTTTTTTAAAAAACCGTTGTGGTATGTTAATCTTAAAAAACCATCGTGGTATGTTAATCTTACCATGATAGTTTTTTAAAAAACTGTCGTGGTAGACACCATCCATACCACGATGGTCTTTGTCTTCACTGGCGTAATTTTCTACGTTTTTTTCCCTTATCACAATGGCTTTTGAGAAATGATCATTAAATGAAGGTCGTGTAATCTCGAATTTGTTGTGGTGCATTATGTTCCTATATTTTTGTTAGAGCTAACTATCATGGGATTGAATAACTTATGAGGGTTTTAGGAGTCGGTTGGGTTATATAGCCCATTATATTATATGCTAAGTGCTGCAACACCGTCGGACAATTCTATGGCTATTTGATAAATTTCTCTAAATTATATCCTACAAGGTGCGCATTTGTTAGGCACAACGTGCCACAAGGAACATTGCTTTTATCATTTAACTTAATTATTACCGATAAGAAATTCAAAACAATCAACAGTACTCAAAGAAATATCCCAAGAAATACATCCATTTTTAATTGTAAAACTACTCACTGAATTTTTTTACCTCACTATAGTTAGCCCAATGAAAATACCTAAGGCATTCGGCTAATTGACTACCTGTAGAAAACTTAGTTTACAAAAAAAAAAAATTTAGCAAATACAAACTCACACATATAATGCGTACATTCTTAACTTCTAATCAAACAACTAATTAAGACTAATTATGAAGAAATGAACTATAGCGTATTCTTTAATAAATAAACTAGGAACTAGAAATCTAAAATAAAATTTACATTTAATAAAACATAAATTCCAAAGAGCATATCACAAATAAAATTAAGTCTTAAACAAATAAAAATACGGAACATAATATGTTAAATTTTGTTTGACTTTATATCCCTTTCATGACATGTTTCTGTTTCCAATCCAACTCTCCTTGCACACATGCCTATTCTTGCCCTCCATCCTAATCAACCTACACCTTATCTTTATCTGTAACATTATACAAACTAAGTAAGCACAAGCTTAGTAAGTATACATTCCTATCTCACAATATAAACCATTTCATAAAAATCATTATATAACATTGTAATCATGATCATGGTAGTTCACAAGGCACAAGTTTATATAGAACATATCTTTTCATTTAAACTTCCATATTAAAATGTTATTCATTTTATTTTTAGGGGCCTAAACATTGTACTATTAACATTATAGGTGCATCGTCGTGAGAGGAGTGGTGTAGTTAGTCCCAAACTAAACATGACAAGTCCAAACCTTATGGGACATTATAAACATAAACATAAGGTGTGTAATGCTTAATTAAGTGATGCATATACAATATACCTTTAAGATACCTTGTCATTAAAACATCTATTAAACCTTTTTGTCACAGCAAGAGTTTTTATGAGAAGACAATATGTAAAAACAAACTTAAAAATTATCATAAAACATATTCTCAAAACTTTTAAATAAAGTTTTATCATGTTACAGGTGATAATATACTTGCTTGAGTTGCTTGCTAACTAAACCTTAAATCGAGTGACGTTGCCATGGTTCTTGATGTGCTCGCCTTTTGAAGTGTTTATGTCAATCATTCATGTAACACATGAAATTAATATCATGTTTATAATATCATTTAATACCATATTACATCCGTATACATCATTTTTAATGACAGAAAGCATCTTTGAGTCACAAAGTCAAAAAATATAAAGACAGAAAACTTGACCTTTAATCACTTAAAGAAATTAATCTCAACTTATAAGCTTGAATAAAGTGCAAAACTTCTTCCATAACATAGCTAACATACAAAACATCATTCAAATTTTATTCTCTTGAAAATATTAATCCAAAATTACTTTTTCAATTGTTCCAAAACATTCAAGTAAATCTACCAGTCATAAAAACTGACTGACCTTCAAGGATTCGTAACCCTATATCTTTCTATTCACATTCAATTAGATGATGAAAATTTTCAAAAATAAAGTTAGCTTATACATATAATGCTCAGATTTTTCTTTAGCCATTTTATTTGATAATTAAAATAAATCACATAATTAATATTACAAAATCTACCAATAAAGCCTTTGCAGTAAGCAGTCCTAATTGAAAATTATGCATTAAATTATTTATGTCATAAAATAATTTATAAAAATTAGTACACATAATAGATATATAAGATCATAACATATCCAAAATTTAGCCCCGAATAAATTCGAAATAATTCAAAACACAAGTTCGAATTCAGAATTGATATTAACATCAAACATGCTAAACAATGAATACATTTCATTCAAACATTTTTATAAAATCAAATATGTATGATATTTGATATTTAAACATTTTTATAAAATCAAATATGTAGATTTATCAATTTAAGGGGAAACTTGCATGCAAAGTTCTAAATACACTAGTTTCTTAAATCAAGCTTATATATTGGTCGTTGTCCTTGACACATTAATTAGACACAAATCTTACCAACCTTCATTAAAGAATGGTGCCACACTTAGGAGATTTTAAACCAAAATTTTAACTCATCAAAGTTGATTAGGAGCTTCATTAAACGTAAGTTAAGTGAAATGATTTAATTAGCAATTGTTCTATATATGAAACACCCATTATTTTAACGGGTATGATTTTTATAAAAATCATATGAATAAATTGTCACTTTAGAACTTCTTACTAAGTCTCCATAAGAAACATTCAAAATTTACCTATCACCCACCTCTACCAACCTTATCCCCCCTACATTAATGCTCAATTAAGTAACCTCCTTCTCATTGGGCTAAAGGTCTCCGAAAGAGACATAGAATTAATTCACCTCAACTACCAGGAGACATTGATATATTTTCTCAACAACCTTTTTAATGCTTCCTTCATCTTCTTTAACAACTTGCCCCATTTGCCCCCTCAATTATGTTAGCATTTTTTGCTAAAAGTCTCCATGGGAGACATGATAATATTTTCTTTTAATGCTCATTTATTTCTTCATACAACTTTCCCTATAAACCTACAATTATCTCCTGCTTCTCAATTATTTTGATGGCTATTTATACAACCATCGCCACTTCCTTCTCTAGTTTCTTATTCTCTCCTTTCTCACTTCAATTTCTAACTAAAGACGCAAGGTGTAAAGCTCTCTTTATAGCCAAGTAACTATAATTCCTAGCTATGTTTGAAGCCGCTTTGGAGTCAATTCAAACTTTTTTTTTAACCCGAACTTTGGTGTTTTTCAAAGGAGTTTTGAGGTAGGTTTTCTTTAATTTAAACTTGGCTTTAGTATGTATTTTCTCCATATTTAATGCATGTTTTCCTCATTATTTGCAAGAAAGGCTAGAGATATGGTTTGATGATAATTTTAGTATAAAACTCATAAGAATATATTTATTATGATGCATGCTGCCTATTTTGGAATGGTTTTGGAATTTTGAATAAGAATAATATGCTTTGGGTTTAAGAAAAACTTAACATTCCATAAACCTTGTATTATCTCTATGGGCAGTAACTCTTTCTTGAAATTCTGGGATTAGATGAA
>CAMOHE010036816.1:0-24665 GCA_946598075.1 Artocarpus hirsutus
TACAAGGATGCACAACAACAGCTTAAAAACGATCAAGAATAAAAAAAATAACGAACACAAAAAAAGACGAGAAACAATCGTGCACAGTAAATAGTAAATAATAATAATAATAATAATAATAATAATAATAATAATAATAATATACCTCCATTTAATTTTTAGAATAGTTATTAGAAATTGAAAATTAGGGTTTTGAAGTTTATAATTTGAGGATGTGTGGGGAAGAGAATAAAAACTCTATGATAGATTTTTATAATAAAATTTAGTTATATAATTATCCATTATAATTACATTCTTTATCATTTTACGTCGAAAGGTTTTTTTTTTTTTTTTTTTGTCATAAGAAATTTTAATTTGACATTTTTTTTTTTAAAAACAAGTAGAGTGTGTGAATAGAACCACTTGACTTGATTCACCACTTTTAGCTAAAGTTATTTGTTCACTAAGAAGTTGGTGGAAGTAAGTGAAGAGAAAGCAGAGAGACCATGCCCAACTAGCCTATCAATGGTGGTATAAATTCTCTCGTTCCTTGGTCGAAGAAAAGAGAGAAACTCAGAAACGGGAAAATAATTGTCAAATGACCGCTCATTGTGATCTTTTATTTAAATACTGGTTTAAGTGCCATGAGTTTGTGGTTAATAATCTTGTAGATTCTATACACATCAAAATCAACTCATTTGTAATTTTTCTTATGCCATTTCATATATTAAAAACATTTAGATAGGGTATATCTAAGACAAATTACATCAATAAGAACAAATTAGAGAAAGGATTTAATAAGAAAATAATAATTGAAAGAGTTGCATAAAAAATGTTTAAAAAGAAATATTTGAGGAAAAAATAGTTTGGTAGGCTAAATAATTAGGGAAACATTTGTAAAAATTTCCTTATATTAGCAACAAAAAAATCTATTTCAAGAAATGCACTGAAAAATTAAAATATAAAGGAGCGGCCTTTAACAAGAAGGGAAAAAATAAAGACAAATGTGAAAGACAAACATTTTCATAAAAGTAAAGCATGGAGAAAAAAGTATTTCAAATAGTCATGTAAAGTTCGAAGGCCTAGACCTTCCGCACTTAACTGGCTCCTTTATTTGCTTGATGGAACTATTGTTTTGAGTCATCTATATTTGTTGATGGCAATTAGCATTTATAAGGCGTTTGTTTCACCGTTGGAGTGACTGAATGTTACCAGTGGAAATCTGTTTTGGACCTATTGTAATTCGTGCAAAGACCTTATCCCAATTATGTACTTTCCTTATTTATTTATTTTCAACTTCTTGCTTCAACAATGCAAATGACTTGAATAGGATATAGGGCCAACATAACATTTGCAAATAAGATAACAACAAATGTGTTATATTAAACATAAAATTGTGCAGCTTTGATCATTAAATATTGTCATATATTTTGCTCTAAAAGATGATATATCACATCCTTGATGTAGAGATGTCAAATTTAAAAAAAAAAATGTGAAAGATTTGAAGTAGTTATGTTTTTTTTTTTTTTTTTTTTTAAGAAACATTGCCAAGCCATTTAAGAATCATAGTTTTGAACTGAAAATTTCGGTTCAAACCTAAACTGATGTTTGACAACATTAAAAGAAAAGGTTAGTTCGAATAATTAATCCAAATTATGATCTTCAATTCAAACTCATTTACTACAGTCTAAACTGTTAGTGATGTGCTGTAGGCTAATTATGTAATGACCACATATTGATTTCATTACATTTGCATTTTATTAATAAAGAGGCATTTTCATTATTGTTTTTTATTCTAATTTTATGAATAGTTAATTCTGCCTAAGGTCATCAAGTATGTGACTTGATAGCAAAACTCTTAGGTAAAAATTGAATTATATTCTAAATTATCCCTAGTCGGTCATTATTATTAGGATAATAATGAATGAAGACTAGTATGAAGTTTGACTGATGAATATATTTTACTAATCATGTGTATGAGATATTAAGTCAACTTATAGATACATATTTGAGAAATGATGTATTAGATCAACTTGCTATGAGAATACTACATGGATAATTGTCATAAGTGATTCTCATCACAATAGTATTATCCTAGTCTTCTAACCTAAAATCACCATCGTTTCCTACATGACAAGTTCTATATTTTGACACAATCTAATATTATCTTTAACAGAATGATGGAATGGATTGTTGTTGGATATAAAGTGAATCATGTAAGGAATGTGAGTAATTAAGAAGGAATTTGTCCCTCATTTATCATGAGAAAGATATCTATGGGCTCCTCGATAAGTTAGACTGAAGTAAAATGTATGGCCATACTGAAATGAATTCATAAAGGTTATTAATATCAGTCTACTTAAGATTGAAAAATAATATGATTGAATAGTATAAGGATGACATAAACCATGCTCTATGTTCAATCAAGGTATCTAATGACAAAGGGACTTTAATACTTATTGTGGATTAGGTTATGTAGGATTATTGACATTCGATAACTTGGGTAATCATAATGTCTTGCTAGAGGTAGCTTATGATTTGTGGGCTAGAAACAGAATTTCAAGCCCACTACCAATGTTATGTGAACCTATAGGGTCGCACACTTAGAACAGACCAAGAACAAATTTTGGGTTTATTGTGTCTAGGTTCAATGAACCTAAAAATGTCTAGATTCGATGTACTAGATATGTCTAGGTTCGTTGAATCTAACATTATCTAGATTCTCTAAATCATATTTGAATTACTGATATTATCTAGATTTTTTGAATCATATTCGAATTACTGACATTATCTAGATTTTCTAAATCATATTCGAATTGCAGACATTATCTAGATTCTCTGAGTCATATTCGAATTACAGCTTACCCTAGTTAAAATTTGACTCTATCTCGAAGTCAATAAATATATATATATATATCTATTTTAGGGTTTCTAGCCGAATTAAGAAGAGAAAAGGCGTTCTCTCATTCTAAAAAGGTGAAAGACATTAAAACCTTAAAATTAGAGAGAGTCATTTAACGCAAAGGAGAGGGTGCTAGCACACTGATTCGTTTTTAAGAGAGTCTGTTCGTGTGGATACCTACAGAGGGCGTTGCTCTAAGTAACAACGTCTGAATCTAATCCCGAATACTAAAAGCTCGAGTTAGGGTGTCACTGGAGTGAACCCGTTTTTTTCCTTCCAGAATCTTGTCTTTTTTGTTATCCTAGTAAGATTCTATGACTTTCTTATCAATCTAATCGAATTGTATGGATCTTACGAGGGTTTTGTGGGAATTAATTTTAATTTTTCGCTGCTTATTTGAATAACAAAACCCAACATAAACCATTCATTTTTTTCTTTTTCACACTCTTCTAACTCAAGTTTAAAAATATCATAACTTATTCATTTAACATGACAGGAGGAACAAAACCCAACCATATTACCCATGAAAATTTACCACACTCATTGAGTTTTTTTAGCTGTGTTAGAAAATAATATCAGTTCAAATCAATGTTTTAAAGCATTTATCCAAATACCAATTAACTCATTCCAATTTAAACTGTGCTTTTTCATAAACCAATTCAAACACCAGCTCAACATGAGAATCTCAACTAAAGCTTCTTTTGACTTTACACTGAAAAGAACTTCAATTAAGATGTCTCTGAACTATAAGTAGATGTTCATTTTTGTATTTTCCCTCGGACTATGCTCCCTGTATCATTTGGTCTCCCCTTTTAAAATTTGTTATTACTTCATTTCAAACTTGGTTTCGTTAGCATATAACGTCCTTTCCAATTTTTCTGGCTTCACAAGTGAATACCACTTTCTTTCAACTTTGGGAGACTTTTACATCGACCTACTCCATATACCATCAGATAATTCGAACCCAAATATGAAAAAACAGTGAAAAAAAAAACTACAAATTCCTTGAAAAAAATTAGAGCTCGTGAAATTTCCAAAGAAAAAAAAAAACACTATCTTCCAAAGATATGGGGGTCTCATTTATTTATTTTTTTTTTTTTTGTATTTTTTTTTCCTTAAGTTACCCTTTTGTTTGCGATAGAACGGGCTGTTAAAAAAAAAAAAAAAAACAAACAAACAAACATCCATAGAGGTTGTTATGGAGGAGGTTCTTAGGGTTGGAAGAAAAAAGACGTTAAATTATTAAGCCAAATAAAACTATCAACAACCCATATTGAAAAAAGGTGACGAAGAAAATACAAAACAATAATAAATAAAAAAACAATGTGGAATCATTGGCCGAGAAAGGTCATTTTTGAAAAATATTTGTAATAAAATGCAGCCTTTAAAATAATCACGATAGACAACATATTTACGGCAACTAACGAAAAGATAAATATGTTACAATGACGAAAGTAACGAAAAAATAATAGAAAGAAACCAATTCTTGATCATAACCTTTCGTTTGCAAACATAGTTCAATGTCTTTTATTGAGTAATAATAATCTAACTTTGGATCGAAAGAACCTTCTATGTTGTTTGTGGTTTTATTTTCCCTTGAGTATCAAATCTCTTTGATGTATCAAATGTTTTTTTTTTTTAATTTGTGCCAAAGTTTTCATAAGAGATTATAGACTTCATACTGGCATTTTTATTTCTTATTAGAAAATTTAAAACCTATTTTTGACCTATTTAAGTTTGAATTAAATTGGTTCGAACTGAGTTGGAGTTGTTTTACAATATGTTTGGCCAGGGGGAGATATAGAGATGGGGAGAGGGTCGATGCTACTGCAGAATGGGTAGTAAGAAACAATATGCAATCTCACTGTTCCAAAAACCTATCTAATTCTTTCCTCTAGTGAATTGTAATTACTGGTTAGAGTAATATCATTCCCAAATCGAAATATGGATACTCTTCCTTCTATCATTGTATTTTTCAGAACTCAGGCTAGACCAGTGGCTCCAAATTCTGAACCTAAAATTTCTTTGTCGTTTTCTTCTCAGTGAAAGAAGATGAGACGTTTTTTTTTTTTTTTTTTTTTTTTGAGGGAAGGAAATGTAAAGTTAATTCAGAAAAAAAGATGAATGAAATGGTGTTAAAAATAGCCCAAGTATGCTCCTAAAAAAGCCCAAGTATGAAACACCAATGGCGTGTTTGGTAGTGATGGGAACCACTTAGTTTCTATCACAAACTTAGTTATGAACAGTAAAAAATTATCATTTGCTACAGTAACAATAAAAAAAATTGCTACAGCATAAAGTTTTCACATGCTATAATAAAAGTGGTTCTCACTACTAGTTTTCACCACCCTTCCAAACACTCATTAAGTCGTTTTCTCTCTATCATTAATTGCCTTGACCGTATTATGTCGCGCATCCGGTGAATCATCAAACGCGGCACCTTATAAATTGGGACGGTCCAGAATCTTCGGTGGGTGAGGACTGTAGAGTTCTTGCATGTATATGAGCAAATTTTATTTAATTCTATAGGTATAGGTTAATTTGTTATTAATAAAATAATAAGATTCGGTCTAAAAATACATTATATAGTAAATTTATATTTATAGTTTTATAAATAGTGAGGTTTTAATTCTTATAAAAATCAAAATGATTTTGGGAAAAAAAATCCAAAAAGAAAAAAGAAGTAAAACTTTAGAAAAAACAAAAGAAAAAAAAAAAGAATAGTGAAAGGAGCTGCCACATGATGCAAGGAGAGAGGGTGATTAAATTTTTTTTTCCTTTTTTTCCCCTTTTATATATGTATAGGCAGATATAGATATAGATTAAATGTGCAGATCATATCACGAATACAAACACGAGTTAATTTGTTACTGATCAATTTCATGAAATTGTCTAACTAATAACAACATTCTTATTCCCCTCGAAAAAAAAAAAAATTCTTATAATCATCCTAACTAATTCCATAAAGATAGCATGGCACAACTAAGCAAAGCTAACTACTTTAAGCACGTCAACATCTGATTGATTAAGTATACCACGACCTACTCTAAGCAACCTAAAATCCCCTTGTTTTCTGCTGGAAAATAGCGCCGGATCAAACTTAAGGTGCATTCATCATTTAATATTATTTTTAATTAAAAAAAAGTGGTCTAAAGAAAAAACCTGATATTTGATTGTTAGTTACGAACTAGTCTTTTAATTTTCAAAAAAAAAAAAAAAAACAAATGACAGATTTTGGCCACTTTTTTTTTTTTTTTTTTTTTTTTTTTTTTTTTTAAATAGGAGCCAAACTTTTTTGAGGCGAGTGGAAGAACTTTATACATACATATATATATATATATATATATATATATAAATTGTCAGTTTTATAAAGATTAACTATTGTTTATCACTAATAAACCAATTTATCATTGACTTATTAATAGTTTATCGATGGTAAAATGATAAATTACTAAATTACTGAGTGAAATTAGTTAATCATTAATTGATTAGTGATAAATTAACACCAAATTAAACAGTAATCACTGATTAATATTTCAAAAACAGACATTCCCTAATTTTACAAATTACTAATTTACTCTCAAATCACTTAATTAAGGTTTTTCATGCTTTTATTATTATTTTGTATTTTTGACTTGTTAAAATATCCCAAAAAAAAAATAAATAGTGAATTTTACACAATCCACTATGTACTTATAATTATAAATCCAAACCGACTCAACTTAATTAAAAACTTCAAAATGGACAAATTAATCAAAAAGAAATTGACTTTTCACTTTGGTTGATGGTTTTTTCCTTCAAACTAACAAAACCAACAATTTACACCGTAGTTTGTTCACTTTCTCTTGTGATTTTTCTTCCATAAGAAGCAACTTAAGTTTGCATTATATATGTTCCGTCTGTATATCTAGACATGCATGCGTGCTCTATAGTTTATACTTTGCAGCCCATGGAATAGCTAAATGGCCAGTTAACTATCACTCTAGTAGTTTCTTGAATGTACCTCCTTTCAAAAAGAATAAAATAAAACAAAATTAAAAAGTAGAAGACCCTAAAAGGCATGAGATAATAAAACTTACACTACTTTTATAATATATATACACAGTACTCTTTATATTATTAGTATTACCATTTCTGAAAAGGACTTTCATTAAGCAAGAAATTGGGAAACAAAAGCATATGCCGCCGGCAAAACATCGGCAAACATCGGCAAATCAAGAAATGACAATTGTGATCCACTTAATTCAAAAATTATTAAATTGCCCTATAATTTGATTTATGTATAATTAAACACATAAGCTATCTTTAAAAATGTTCTTTTTTTCTTTTTGACAAACTTACGTACCAATTTAACATTTATTTAAAAGAGTAACATATGTTAGCCACGAATAAAAGATGCACCAAACCCTATTATCTATACACAAACAGAAAGAGAAAAGAATGAAATATAAACAAAAAAGACATGGTAGAAAAAGTAATAATGGTTATAACTTTTATAATATCAAATGCTATAACTTTTTCTATTATATCTTTTTTGTTTACATTTCTTTCTTTTCTCTTTTGGTATCCACATTATTTTCTCTTTTGGTTTGTGTATAGATAACGGAGTTTGGCTTATCTTTTATTTAAAAGAGTAATAAATGCTATCCACGAATAAAAGATGCACCAAACTTCGTTATCCATACACAGACAGAAAGAGAAAAGAAAGAAATATAAACAAAAAAGATATAATAAGAAAAGTAATAATGGTCATACTATTATAATATCAAATACTATTATCAAATTGGCTGTAGCTCCACCCTAGTCTACGCTTGTGGCACGTGGACTCGCCGCTAGCTGCACCTAATGGTATAGCCGATGGTTCTACTAGGATTATTCACATAAAACCTAGTTTGTCTTCTTTATAATATCAAATGCTATTATAAATTGGTGTAGCTCCACCTTGGTCTACGCCTATGGCATGTAGACCCACCGCTAGCTGCACCTAATGGTGTAGCCGATGGTTCTACTAGGGTTATTCATATAAAACCTAGTTTGTCTTCTTTTCCAACAAGAAATCCAACTACAACCACTAAAATTGCAAAAAATTAGAATTAATTAAAATTAATCATATTGGGAAGTTCTTTATCAACTTAGAGACTTCATGTGCCTCCATTTTTAAGAAAATTACATAATAGCATAAACAACTAGTAGGGAAGTTACAGTGATGATAGACTTCCCCTGTAGCAAATACACTTGATAATAAAAATACAATTAAATCTCCAAAGGAACCATATGCGGTATAATTAAAATAAATATCAACCATTGATATAAATAATAATTAACATAAAAATAAAAATTAGTAACGATAGAAATCATACATCTCGTGTATATTCCATAAACACATATAGAACCTAAAGTGCCAACTTTTTAAATACAATTATCATGAAATCAACCCATACATTACATGTATACTAAATAGGAGATCGGAGGAGTCAATTATTGTACATAACACGATTATGAATAGGCTTTGATACCAGTTGTTGGGTTAAAACCTAAAAAATCAAAGAAAATGCAAGGGAATAGGGTTTTAAATTTTTTCTTAAACTTTCAAGATCCTTCGATGATGCTATATACAATAATTAATCAATAACAAAGTTATAGCTTTGGCAATAGCCGTGGATAATCAAGCGTTTTAAAACCTTTAGATCTTCCTAGCTATTCTCCTTTTTCTAGATCAACTGATGTGTAGACACTAGTGATATCTCTTAGATTATCTCCTTCTAACATTTCTCAATAGAGATTCTTTAAACCCTAAAGAGGAGAGCTAAAAAAACACCACATGGAGGCTAGAGAAAGGTCAACTAAAAATAAAACCTCTAAGGTCTATTTATAGGCACACACAAGCTAGGAGGTTGAAGCAAAATTCTACTAGGATTCTTTATAGATCATGCCACCCCTAGTGATAGTGGGCGTGATCTTTCTTCCTCCAATGGTGGTGTGACACGTGTCATAATCACCTCCAACTGTGTGATACTGTATCCATATTGTATTTTTCTGAAATCTAATTTTATTTCAAACTAACATTTTATTTATTTTGACTTTTAAAATAAATATCTTCTATGACTTTCTTAATTATTTAAATTATTTCATAATTCAAATAATTATCTACAAAATCTATTTCTACTCTTGAAAGACATATTTATCTGCAACAAGATAACAAATAAATTACATAAAGACCAAGTAAGATACTTGTCTCCTAAAATCATGGAGTGGCATCACATGACTTCCAGGGCTCCAGTGTGTGATGCCATACATAGTCCTAGTGGACTGCTACATGAAATTACTATTTTACCCCTAGAGACAAAATTAATCTAAGAAAATTTCCATTGATCGACCTGAAAGAATATTATGGAGCTAGTAAGGGAACCCACTAGACATATATAATTTAAACTCTAATAATTATTTTTAATTTAATTATCTTATAATTAAATTAATTATAATTATTAACTCCGATTTGTACCACTATCAGAAATCAAGGTTGCACTCTTAAATTATATATAGAATTATATGAAATTGTAAACATTAAATGTCGTGAACAAGGTCATCCATTGACATAATCATTTACTATGTAATAATATCCTCCACAATAATATTCATAATTAGAGTTAGGTTTTTTATTTTCCATTCAACCTCTCTAATTACTTCTTTGTCCATGAGTTATGTTAACTCTAATGAGCGACCTATTTGTGAACAAATCATAAATGAGGATTTGGGTAATATTGGATATCCCATATCAAATGGTGAGTACTCTTCACTTGAAAATATTATCTTATCATCCTATCTAGTAGGAGCTATAGATTGCATATCTATGAGTTGCGTTCCTAAATACCTATAATATTATGTTTCCAATATATCAAGTTATTGATCATGGATGTTATAGATCTCACTCATTGGCAATCAAAAGACATAATGCATAGAAGTGAGTCCAATAATCATCTCGAGATTAAGGTAAGATTCATAAAATGATCAAAATAATAAATTCTAATTTCTTGTTACGAAATTATATAAGAACTTAAATTCTATCTTGGTCTAGTTTTAATGTGTTCTAAACACACCAATGTTTATCCAGAAATCATTAAATTACTATAATCAGGATAAGAACATTCCACCAAGTTAGGAATATACATCACAATCTTAAGCAAGATAAAGTATCCAGCTTTATCTACTGATTGTAAACCAACTTTTATACCAAGTATATATAATCATATCCTCTGTATTATGAACACTTCATATATATAATTATGTACTTATACAAGTATTGGAACCTCTATAATGTTTGCATATATACATATATTCAACAAGATATACATATAAGAGAATGAATTTATTCTATTAATTATGAACTACTTTACATCTTATAATGACCTTGTGGAATTTATAGTATGTTCTATAAGCACCAATTCAATAGCTACTCCCACCAAATTGGTAGCTCAAAGCCTACCTATGTATTCCTTCTCTACTTTCAAAGTTCCAAAGTCGATTTGTGATGACTTAAACTCCTTAGTTAGATGTTTTTGGTGGACATAAAGGATGAAGAAAAATAGATTTTTTAGCCTTAAAAATTAGGGAGCGTTGTGCCAGCATAAGTATGATAGTGGTCTTATTTTTAGACCCTTTGCTAATTTGAGCTCGACCATGCTTGTGAAAGTAGTGTGGTATCTGGCTTTTGAGATAGAATCTTTGTAGGTAAGAGCTTTAAAATCAAGATATTTTTTAAATGTGCAAACTCCTCTATGTGGAAAGAAATACTCAATGTGAGATTTGTTATTTGAGAAGGGAGTTATGTTATGGTGGGAAGTGAGCATGAAGTCAATATCTAGTTTAGACCTTGGGTTGACACCAGACCTTTCATCCAACAAGACCGATTTTTATCCAATACCCTCTACACTTCTAGAAAGTTAGCAAGCTTATTATCCCTAATACTTGTTTGTGAAATGAGCCTCTTATTTGTGGCCTTTTGAGGGGCAATCAATTGAAGCAGTTTTGTAGATGAAGCCTCTCTTAGATCCTCAAAGCGATTTTCTTATTTGGTAGGCCTCAAAATCAGGTTAGTTCTCTATTAAGTCAACATTTTCACTCATTTCCTACCAATGGACTGGGTTTGTTAATCTATTGTGGAACAAAGTGTGAAATATGAATTTATATGATAGGGACAAGATATTCTTAAGGAAGGTAGCTATTGATCTATTGCCCTCGAAAGGAAGATTACGAGTTGTTTTCAAGTTTCAAGACAGTGATTGTATTCATTGTCAGGGATAGGTCGACTTAGGTGTCCATATATATCTTGCTTTATTGTGCAATTTCTAAACTAACATGGTTCGTAGGTCCATGGCATATTCAAACTGAGGTTGTTGATATTTGCTTTGGATCTGAGTACATTCAATGGCTCTTTAATCCGCCCTAGGGAATGGATAAAGACGAATTCATTCTCTAGGGCATGATCATTTTCTAACAACTATGACAAGCTTGAAACAACATAACATTTGATGGGAATGTTCTCTTTGTACCTAGGATGATCAATTTTATTGAATACTTATTCCTAGATCACTTTATTCTATGATGCTTCATTTAGAGGCCAAATAACAGGGCTGAGAGTAGTGCTTATGGATGAGATGGGAGTGGTGTTAGATACATGGTACAAGGTTTGCCTTGCAAATTCTTGCCTTAAAGCTATTGAGCTATTGGCTTGTAAATTTGCTTTGCATTGGTCTCCAACATCCTATAATGATTCTGAATAATTCAAGGGCCTGTTTTGAAGCCCTACAGTCGGGATCTACCCTAATTGACTAGCTTGTTTTGGCTACTTTTTAGTGACTATTCCTTCCAATGGTTTGGTTGAATTTTGCTAGATCCCTCCTACTAAGAATATCTTAGTTGACAAGTTAGCTAGGAAAGCTTTGTGTTGTTACTCAGTCAATGAAAAAACTGCTGAGGATGTGGTTCCCTCAATGGCCATTGTTTTCTAGTTTTTGGGTTTTTTAATAAAATTCATTTTTTTAGCAAAAAAAGGAATAGAACGACTCTTTACAAATATTTATTTTTTCCCCGGATTTCATAAATTCATAACAATGTCTTTATTGGCCTGATCTTAATAAATTGTGATTGACCGTAAATTTAATCTAACAATTGAGGATGATAACAATGATGATGATGATGATGATTGTTGGGGGTGTGATTGATAGAGTTCCTGAGGATCGCCTTTACAGCGGCTCGGCCATCTTGCTTGGCAAAATCATTGAGAAGACAAATCTACAGCTCCATGTGCTCATTCTTTCTGTTGAGGTCCTTCTCAGAGCCCCCACTAGCTGCAATACAAGGCATTGGCTCCTTGGGAAGAACACATGCTCGAGTCGAACTATTAGAGCTTGCACCCACGCAACAACTCACCATAAAAGGTCGACAGATGGCCTCATTCGAATACTCAGATGGAGATCAAACCTCTGGTAGGGATTATAACACTTGTTACCTACCCCTTGACAGGTCTTGATGTGACACATAGGTCATGGGTCAAACCCACCTAGTACCTAGTTCAAGTGGTAGCCTATAAATAGAGCACATTTACTACATCTCAGTGTAACGTGCTCTTTTCTAACAACTTTGCTCCCATATTCTGTCAAATAGGTACTTGACTTGAGTGTCTAAGAGCTATTGGTTGGCACCATACCGGTGCTCCCTTACCTCCAAAGCATCTCTTTTCTTGTTATAGGTTTACCCTGAGAGGTTGAGACGAGCGGAAAGAGCCATCCGATCACCATGCACAGCCGCACAAGGTGTTGACACACAGAAGTTCAAAGCTAGACACCAACAATGCACACATATGCAGAAGCATCTATGGTCGCATCGGGTCAAATTTCCAATTCAACATGGATTTAGGAGTTATCACGGGAAGCCTCATGATAATATTGCATAGTCATGAACATGATCTTTATACTTCAAGTGAGCCTCCATGTATACGATTGTAGCCAAGACCACAATTGTAGTCATGTCTTTGATTGCCCATAACGTATGGTTACTACACATCAATACTTGGAACAACCACGAAAGTCTACAACTTAAAAACTCAATAGATAGAGAGAGAACTTCAGACAAATTTCATATATTCGCTCCTTTTGTGTCTTAACTATCTAGTTATTTATAACTATCTCTATAATAAGGTGCAGACACAAAATAGAAAAAGTATCTCTCTTGTTATTTTGTAGACAGTAAATTATTTGATTGATCCAATGTATTGGAAATATTCCTTAATATTTTAAAAGTGATACTTTCCCTTTTTATGGTTTTTATTTTGGGTCGAATTTTAGTAATAGTAGTAGTAAAGTTTCCTTAAGTGATAACCAATGTTTTATTTTATTTTATTTATTATTATTATTTTTAAATTTGAGGCCAGGTCTATACTATATCTCCAAACATACAAACAACCTTGTATGTTCAGTTGTGGGTCTCTCGGCCGAAGACATATCAAGTTTATTTTTCATCACATGGTCAAACAAAAAAAGTTAAACAGTGTCAAAAAAATTAAATGAAACCACTTATCTCAATTTTAATTTGGGGTTTTTTTGTCAAAGGTCTGTAAATTTTACAACCTTTATCACTTGGGTTCTCATTTAAAGAATTTGGACACTTAAGTCTCCAAACTCTTAATGTGCTTGCATCTTAATCCCTATTTTAAGAATATAAATACTCAAGTCCCTAAACTTTTAATTTATTGGGACTGTAAGTCCCTATTTTAATAATTTAGACATTCAAGTTCTGACACTGTTAAGAGATAAAGAGTTTGAGGACTTAATTATCTGAATTCTTAAAATGGGAACCCAAGTGCCAAAGGTTATAAAGTTTGGAGACGTGCAGTGCAAAAGCCCCTTTTAATTACCTTTCTTTCAGAAAAAAAAAAAATAATAATGACCTTGTCTTTTCATTAAACTCAGTCCATTAGGCTACCACTTTCATATCAAATTAAATAGTAAGAAACTTCCCTCATTCCATTGCCAAAGAAAATTATAAGAAACTTTGAAAAGATCGTCGAACAAAACTATGAGGAAAACAAATCAATTTTGACATCCCTAATTTCGTTGCCTAAATTTATAAATCAAATTAAATAAACAACTTTATATTTGCAGAGAAATTTTATTTTATTTTATTTTTTTAATTTTGTTGTTGCTTTGGAGGCTGATTTCAATTCTCCAGATCCAATCATGTGAGGTACGCAAGCGTAGATTACATGTTGAATCGGTGAAATTATAACAAACTACCTAAATTTAGTAAATTTGTTAAAAAGAAATTATTTTACTTTAAGTTGAAGTCTATTTTAAGAACATGAAACTTGTACAATTAGGAATGTTATTAGAAAGTACGTTTTACCATGAGATGAATCAAAGAATCTGCGATAACATCGAAAACCAATGCACAAAAGAAATAAGCGAAATACGTTTCTTGGAAATAAGAAACTTACAAGGAAGAAAGATTACTAGTCTCTAGCTAACTGGAATCAAATGACAAAGAATTTACAACAACAACAAAAAAAAAAAAAAAAAAAGTCATTGCAGCAACGAATTAGCTACGCTATTGCTTTGTCTGAACTAATCTTTTCTCATCAGTGCTTGCATGGGAAGTCATCAAATTTCATGTCTTGGTCAATAATCTGATCACCTATCGCGGATTAAAACGAAATCGGTCGGAACTCGGGATAGTTAGGTAGCTGGTATTGATCAAGAAACTGTTTTGGAACCAAGCACTTCTCTTCCAAGTACAACCTTTGCTGAACAACCGGCGATGCTAGGACTTGCAGTTCTTTGATATACAATGATTCTTGTTTCATCTCCTGAATGTACACATGAAAACCGCGAAAATCAATTAATTACTATAACTGTTAATTACAAGAAGAAAAAGAAAGAGCTCCAAGATGATTAATGGTGCTATTAACTTTTGACTAAATGCCGAAAAAGGACCACGTACTTCCCCAGTTCTTGTTATTTATAACCAAGCATATAAGCGTCAGCTTTATGCAGTAGGCTTGCACAGGTTACATTTAATTAGTTATACACATTAAAAAAAAAAACATCATGGTACTGCCAGGAATATTCCATGAGTTTCATAAAAATAAAGTTACTTTTCATTTTTTATTCGCTTATGTTGATGATATTGCTAGCAAGGATTTTTTTTATTGTATGCACTAATCAATGAAAACTTTATCTTAAGGCAAGTCTAGCTTTCAAACTATAAAAGAAACATTTTGATCCAACTTACCCTATTGCTATTAATTATGATCTCAATCCCAAAAAAAAAAGAAAAGAAAGAAAGAAAAAGGACAAAAGATGAAGTTACCTTAATCGAAGAGCCAATGGCTTGAAGAACTGACACTTGAGCCTGCAAAAACTTGACGTACTTATAGGCAGCTTGAAACATCTCCGCAGTGCTCATCTTGTTCCCACCTGGAACCAGCCTTCCCAGCTCCTGTGTCTTCTCCGTTATCTTCCTCCTCCTTTCTCGAGCGGCGATGCTTTGCGGCGACACCGCAATAGCACTACTAGTGCTAGGCTTCTTCAACTGATCAGTAGTATTGATCTCCTGAGCAATATCATTACTATTTCCACAATCATAAACAACATTATCTTGTACTGGCAATGGAAAATCACAAAACTGAGGCTCCGACAGTAATGGAGCAAAAAATATTTGATCTTCATAGGTCGAAACCTGCGGAATCAAATCAGGATTCGACGACCAACACCCGTTGAAGATCATTTCGGGAGATAGATCAACAGCACTGTTAAAAAATTGATCCGAAACATAATTGTCGTACGGGTAGGGATTGTCGAGGTCTTGAGGAGGAATTAGGGTTTGTGGTGATGAGAGAGAGTTGAAGAAAGGGTTGTTATTATTATGTAGCGTGGGAAGGAAATGGGAATTAGCACTAGAAACACTAGTAGTGTAGTTATTGGGGTGTGATGAGAAGAAGGAATTGCTGTCGTTTTGGATGACGAGTGGATTGGCATTGAAAGGAGTAGGAGTAGGACTAGGAGAATAGGTGTTTGAGAATGACAAGTTGTTAAATTTAGGTTTTTTTCTTTGTTGGAAACTGACAATGTCTGGGTTTCGGTTTTGTGGAAGAGGAGGAGAAGATTTCAGGATGAAATTGGAGATGAAGCTTAGAGCCATTTTGGGAGCTCGAGGAAGAAGTAGAGGAAAAAGAAAAGGTGATGACTGAAAGAGGATTGAATTAGCTAAGATATGAGAAAGTGACAGTTACAACTCTAATACATAAATATATATATCTATACCTAGAGAGAGAGAGAGGAGAAGATAGGGAGAGAAAGTCGCGGGGAGGTGGAGGAGGTGGGCAGTTCGAAATTATAGGAAAGGCCTGTAACCGTTTATCAGACATATCACAAATGAACAAATTAGCCGTTTTTTTCTTTGTTTTACTTTTTACTATCTTTTATGTTATTATTTTTACTAGGTACCCATTTTTTGTTTTTCAAAAACTTTTACCCTAATTTTGTTTTTGGAACTTAATGCCAATTTTGTTTTTTTTTTTTTCATTGGTGCGTTAATTTGGTTTCGATTTTTTTTAAGGGAGGTTTGAGATATATATATATATATATATATATATTTATTTATTTATTTATTTGAAGATAGAAGCACGATATTGGATGTAACTACAAATACGATATGATCCCTTCAAAAAAAAAAAAAAAGAAACACTTCAATGGGTTTCTAATACGTGTATTAGTTTAGTTTTAAAAATAATTATATATATTTTAAAAAAACGTTGTCTATAAAATTTCTATAAAATTTTGACAAGCAATAATAAATTTCTGAAATTTCCTTAAGAAAATATATGAGAAACAATTCCTTCTACTTAAAAAAAAAAAAATTCCTTCAAAAACATTAAAAAGAAACAAGTAGGAACTCCTCTTCTACTTTTTTTTTCAAAAAAAAAAAAAAAAAAAGAATTGACTATTTTTACACTCTTACCTCTTGAACTTGGAAGAATAAAAAAAGTAGACAATCTGACCATGCTTAAAGGCCCAAAACTGTTGCCTCCATAAACGGAAAAATGTGAAACAAAAAAAAATTAAAAACAGACAAGAAATTGACACCCATCTTAATGGTAAGGTATAGAATTTAAATTCTTCATTAGTCAATATGTTATCTAGAATTTAAATTCTTCATTAGTCAAATTAACATACATATCATTACTCTTTTTACACGGAAATAGGTATTACTCAAATCTATAGAATCCATCTAAAAATTTCACAAATAATGATAAATTTCAGAAATTTCCAAGAAAAAAATATATGAGAAACAGATTTCTTCTACTCTTGAAAAAAACAGTTCCTTAAAAATATTAAAAAATTTAAAAATATTAAGAAAGTATGAAGACCGGTTCTACACTTTTTTAACAAAAAAATTACATATACTGCCACACTTTTTAGTTAGCATTTTTTTATGCCACAAAAAAAGAATCAAAGCCGGCGTCGATGTCTAGGAGGTGAATTGAAGCCGCGCCGGGTCTAAGATGTGTATCAAAGATAGTGATTGGTAAGGGAGGGAGATCAAGTTTCATAACTGTTCTTGGAGAGAGATTGGCAGGATCCCAAAGGACCTGTCAAAAGAGAAAACCTTGTTGAGTTGTAGTACAGTCGTTATTGATTAAAGGGATAAGCAAGGGTCGTTCCCGCAGGAGAACTGTGTCTAATTAATTAGTTATCAAGTTTAAAAACCTAATTTAAACTAAACACAAACACAAGAGGTTTTGGATTTTTAATTAAATTAATAATTTGAAACAACAATAAATAAATAAAATATTAGAAAACAATTATACAAAAAACTGTTTACAGGATCACTCGCTACCACTAACATTAATTAAGAAAATAATTATACAATTTATTTTCAAATTTACCATTGAAACTAACAACCGTATATATTGGGAAGCTCTAATACCCTAATTGTTCCTTACAATATAGATTTAACAAGACAAGCGCTTTATTAAACCTCTTTTTATTAAAAAACCTAGAAAGAAGCTCTCTAAATTTAACATAACAGAAGTAGTGCATTGGAAAAGATAGGTTGGTCTACGCAACAAACATACAGAAGCTAGGTTCATTGAACCTGTGTTGTATTACACATGCAATCATATGAAAACTTGACCATAATCAATGACCACAATTTGTTATTAATGATTAGAACAACAAGACAATTATGGATCAAACATTCTAACCTAGCATTAACAATTATCAAGTCATATCTAGTTGTACACCTAAACATAGCAAGAAAATAATCATAAAAATGAAATCATGGTGAAACACATGCAATCTTAATTGGAAAACTAGAAATTATTCATACAATTTCTACATAATTAAGTTTAAGTTTTAGAAATCATCCATAACCAAAACACAAACTATATTAATATAATTACAAAGGAAAAGAGAGAAAGAGTAAGGGAAAAGAATGAATTTGGCGTTAAAAAGCCGCCGCCTCCATCGAAGATCTCTCTTATTGCCTTCTTCCTCTTATTTTTGTTGGGTTTCCCTAAGTTTCAGAAGCCAAAAACTCAGTTCTTAGCCTCCAAAAATGTCATCGTCTAATCTACAATGATGCTTATATAGTCCTAGGGGTTTGCATAGTAAAAATGGTGTTTTAGGGCTCAAATCCAACCAAAAACATGTAGGAGACGTGGGCATGCAACTTCCTGCTTAGCCATGCAAAGCTAACGTGGTAGGCATGATGGAGCACAATCGGTTGCGTGAAAAGCACAAGGGGCTACATGGGAAGCACAACAAGCTCTGTGAGAAACACAACAAGCTATGCGTGAAGCACAAAGGGCTACGTAGCCTAACAATGGCCTCAGGTCTGGGGCTACAAATTGATGTTTTTCTTTTATTTTGCGATTGAATCTTGTCCTACAACCTTTAGTATTTCCCAAATAAAATAGATATAATCTTGAACTCCAAAATCCTTGTTTTAATCTCCTTTTTATTAACACACCTATAAAACACAAAATATAAATAAAACATAAGAATTACTTAAAAACTTGGAAAAATAAATGCAAAGAAAAATAATGCCAAAAAAATGATAAAATATGCATTTATCAAATTCCTTCACACTTATCTTTTGCTAGTCCTCGAGCAAAACTTAAACAAAAATAAAAACACAAAAAATAAAACTAATCTTCTGACCTTTAACTTCAGAGAATACTAAGAGATATGATATTTGAAATCAAACAAGTATTGAATTGAATCCACATTTATTCAAAAGTTTATACATCCTATGATAACCATACTCAGTGTGTCTATAAATTAGCCTCTATAAACGATTATCACTCTGTGTCTACCATGAACAAGTAAATACTTAAAAACTTTACAAAACAAACATTAAAATCAAAATCAAAATTAAATTAAGGTGTCAAACTCATAGGCTCTCCCTTTGGTAGAAATCTCCACTATGCTGAAGGTACCACGTGAAATTAAAAGACTTGTAATATAGGTTGAAACAGGGCCAAGGGGATAGTGGCTTAAGAAAGAAGGATATGGATAATGCAACAGTCCTAAAGACTTCATTGAATTAGAAACATCTTGGAAATCTAAAAATTCTAGAGACCCCTAAAGCCAAAAGAAGTAATTAAATAGGCCAAGTCTAATGGCGTTTGCCCTATCTTCAATTAAAACCCGACCTTACATAAACCAAAATTATAACGGAATAGCTCACAATATTTATTTTATGATTTTTATTTTTATTTTTTTCATTTACGTTTGATTTTATTTTTTTTATTTCCTTTTTTTTTTAAAGTTTGTGAGCTATTCTTTCAAGATTTCCCTTTCTTTACTCTCAATTTGTACTATCCCCTACACTTATACTCTATCCATAACCCAATTTCTCACGAAATTCCCCTTCCACTTGAGTTGAATCTCTAAAGTTCCAATCCATCTTTGGAACAAGTGTAGCAGTGTAAGCGCGATCAAGCTCAGTATGAAAATATAGTTAGCCAAACGAACAAGTTCACGTGAAAGCTCAAATGGCTTACTAAGGGGGATGTTCCCTCTGAAACATCTACCAAGGCTCTGGCTGATTTGGCCTTGGTGCCAGGAAAATCCTAGTGCCTTATGATTCAAAATGATCTTGGATCAGTCGTTCGCTTCGACAGACCATATATATTGCAAAGCACTGACTTTCAAAACCAAATTTATAAGAAAAAGATAAAAGAGGATTTACTCATCCAAGCATGTGTATCTATGTACCTACTAACATGGCTATTGTGCAACAAAATTTGAGTACAATTATCATAAAAACATATAAACCAATAAATAACATCAAGAATCAAAACAGCAGTCATCATCAATCAAAATTATAGCAATAATACTCAATTCTTATCAAAGTGGCTGAAAGATATCCTAAGACTCAAAAACTTAAAACAAAAACAAAAATAAATTTTTTTTTATGGTTTTTAAGTTTTTTAAAATATGCAGATATATACAACAATCTAAACTTAGAGAATTCCAATGAAATCCACCTGTCATTGAATACATTTTGATATGGTGTGAATAACTACGTCATTTGCAAAGCAGCCATTCAATGTGGTCCTCCTTTGAGAAATAATTCTTAGATTTTAAAACAATGAACACATTAGTAACATACAAATATAGAAGCACACATAAAATTTTTGAGCACACAAAAATTACAAAAATTAAGTAGGCTTTCACCCCCATAATTAATTCTTATATTGTCCTCAACGTAGGACTAAATATGAAAGATTAAAACCAACACAATTAAAATCAAAATAATAAAAAGCAATAAATAAAATAAAGTGAAGGTTAAGAGGAAGAAAATTTGTAATGAGGTGCTCTTTATTTCATTGGGTTGCCTCCCAATAAGCGCCTGGTTTAGTGTCCTCAACCTGACATGGAGAAGCGTTCATCAAAGAGCAGCTTTCATCTATAAAATATGTCATAGAACAACACATAAAGGTCTTCATTGTTGATGCCCTTAAGCTTAGGAAAATATGGGAATTTATGGCATGTTGCACTAACTTGACTCAACTTTGAATGATATGTTTGGGAGAAGAACTTCGGTTGAGGCTCAATCTCATAGACGACGTAAAATGGTGATGGTGGTGCCAAGGGGTAGTAAGGATCCGCTCATGGTATATGTGTCATTACCATCGATGAGCTCACGTCAATGATTGCATAGGCTTTTTCATCCTCCAACAAGTCTTGTGACTTGGTTTCATGGAAGAACTCCTCAAATAGTAACTATTTTAATTGCTCTTCACTTTCTACTTAATTCTTTAAAACTGTGCTTATAATTGGATCGTGATTTGGAAAATGTGCATCGGTTGCAATCTCATGAGCATCTAAGTGTTAAGTTAAAACAACATCAAGGGATTCTAGACTTTCATCCCAAGGCTCGATTTCCTCCAATGAATCTAATTCCCAAGAAGCTTCTCTATAACTCATAGGACTCTCCCAACCTAAGTCGTTTGCGTCCTCTTTATCCTCATGCCACATTATATTTTCCACCATTTGATTCATATCTTGGTCCTCTAATTTTCTCACTATCCGCACCAATTGGTCCTCTTATTTTCTAAGCTTTAAAGTCTTGCTTTAGTGTCTTGATAAAATTACATGTTATTGATGTCTTTTAGAGAATCACCTATATGTTGTTGGACTATTGAGGCTCTTCCTAATGCTACCACTAAGACTCATAATTCATAGGATGCCCCAATCTTTTGAGATTGAGTGTTAACCCATGGCTCAAAATTATAGTAATTATACTCTCACACAAAACAAACATAAAACAACAATTACAAAAACTCAAAAGGAAATTAATTAAAACAAACAAAAACATAAACATAAACAAAAATAACGAAAGTCAAAACAAAATAAAAAAACAAATAACAAATTAATTATATGAACAATTCTCCGACGACCGGCACCAAAATTTTGATAGCTTCCTAAAGGATCCGTCAAAAGATAAAAACTTGCTAAGTTGTAGTATAGTCGTTATTGAGTAAAGAGGTGAGTTAGAGCCATTCCCATAGGGGAATTGAGTCTAATTAATTAGTTGAAAAATTTTAAAACCTAATTTAAACTAAACACAAAAAAGGGAGTTTTGGATTTTTAACTAAATTAATAATTTAAAATAGAAATAAATAAATAAATAATTACAAAACAATTATAGTAAAAATTAATTATAGGATCATTCACTACTACAAAACATTCACTAAGTAGATCATTAAAGAATTTATTTCCAAATTTTTCATTGAAACTTACAACCGTAGATAGCGAGAAGCTCTACTACCTTAATCCTTTCTTACAATATAGATTTAATAAAGCAAGCACTCTATTAAACCCTTTTGTTATTAAACAACCTAGGAAAAGCTCAATAAGTTTAATTTAACAGAAGTAATTATGCTAAGAAAAATAAGTTGATCTAGGCAACAAACACGCAGAAGTTGGGTGCATTTAAACTATGTTGTATTCCACATGCAATAATATGAAAACTTGACCATAATCAATTATCACAATTTGCTACTAATGATTAGAACAATATGACAATTATGGATTAAACATTCTAACCTAGCATTTGACAATTCTCTAGTCATATCTAGTTATACATCTAAATATAACAAGAAATAATCACAAATATGAAATTATGGTGAAACACAAGCAATCTCAATTAGAAAACTAGAAATTATTCCCAATTTGTACATAATTATGTTTAAGGTTTAGAAATCATCCATAACAAAAACACAAACTATATTAACATAATTACAAATGCAAAGAGTGGAGTAAAACAAAAAAACAAATTTGGTGTTGAAAAGCCACCGTCTCCACTGGAGCTTGTTCCCATTGCCTTCTTCCTCCTCCTTTTGCTAGGTTTTCTTAAGTTTTGGAAGCCACAAACTCAATTTTTAGCCTCCAAAAATGTCTTCCTCTGATCTATAATGATGCTTATATAATCCTAGGGATTTTGCAAAGTAAAAATGGTATTTTAGGGCTCAAAATTAGCCAAAAATGCATGAGGTGTGGGCTGTACAACTTTTTGCACAAACACACAAAGCTAACGGGGTAGGCATGCTAGAGCATAACAGGCTGCATGGGAAGCACAACGGGCTGGGGGAAAGCACAAGGGGCTGTATAGGAAGCATAAGGGGCTACGTGGAAAGCACAAAGGGTTATACGAGAAGCATAACAGGCTGTGCCAAAAGCACAAGGGGCTGCGAAGCCATGTATGGCCTTAGGTTTGGGCTGTAAATCAGTGTTTTTCTTTTGTTTTGCAATAAAATCTGATCCTACAACCTCTACTATTTCCCAAATAAAATGGATATAATCTTGAAGCTCTAAAATCCTCATTTTTTATTCCCCTTTTTACCATTTTAAAACACACCTATAAAACACAAAATAAAAATAAAATAAAATAACTACTTAAAAACTTAGAAAATAGATGCAAGGAAAAATAATGCAAAAAATTGATAAAATATGCACTTATCGAAGATTGAAGGTCGAACTATTCTTAAAGGTAAATCGAAAGTCATGAGGCTAATTTTGGCGAAACCGTCAACGACTAGCTGTAGATCATTGGATTTTGAGGTTGATGGGCTACGCAGTATAGGTTGACATGCGGAAACGGCTAGTAGCACATGAACGATGGTAGAGGCGTAATGGCTGACAATGGATTGTAGAGTCGTTGTTCTTTTTTTTTTTTGTTTAGTTTTTCCATTTTGTTTTTTGAATATTTTTTTGTGTTGTGTTTTCTTTTTTTTTTTTTTTTTTTTGGTTTTGTTGGGATGTAGGGGTCACTGGTGACTTCAGTGGTGGCAATGAGGAGAAAGTAAGAACAAGAGAGACAGTGACAACGACAGACATGTCCCTAAGAGACATCTAGAAAATGTCCCTAAGGGACATCAAAAAATGTCCCTTCAAGATATGCGGACATGTCTTAACATGACATATAGAGATGTATCGGAAAGACATTCAAAAAATGTCTCAAAGGGCTGGAAAATGTCCCTTCAGTGATATATTGTGACGACCCTACCTACGTGGCTGTCACTTGACTTAACGTGATCGTGCACTTAAACATACTTATTAATAAAGTACAAAAATTACAGAATAAATTTTTTTTTTAAATGGATTCTTATTATCGAATCCTTAGCATAAAACTTTAGAAGGAATAATAACTGTTTTCTAAAACTTAGTAATAAATGAATTCTTAATAATAAAGAATTCTCAACGTGTAACTTTAAAAGATGTAATAATCATTTCTTAAAACTTAATTTCGGAAACCGAATATAATAACATAAATTTATCAACGTGATGATAACGTAATATTAATAATTACGTTTTCACATAATCATAATTTCCAAAAGCATGATTCTTTACATAACTCATAACTTTTATTTCTTGAAACCTAACCATAGTGATTTCCTTGAACTTTTCTTTTTAAACATAAAGATAATTATTTAGCAACTATTACTTTAAAGACATTTTTCAATTTAAATAAAACTATTTTCAAAACAATTCTAAATTAAATATTAAAATAAAATCCCATTTACATGCTCTTTAAAACTTTCTTAAAAATCATTATATATCATACTTATAATTTAACATCTTAAACATCATATATTGATATATTAAAAATTAATCCTTCTAGAATTTATCATAATAATTTCATAGAAACAAATCTATAAAATTCATTTTTTAATATAACGTAAAACTTTAGTAATCATTTTTAATTCTAAATAAATTTA